>WMED01021462.1:0-11909 GCA_019650415.1 Pipa parva
AGACAAAAAAGTCAAAAAATAAAAAAAGACAGTTAAAATACTTACCTTATACTGAGCCAATTGATTACAGTAACAGCATCAGCTGTGCTATAATTAGCCAGCTCTTGATGCTTCCCCCAGTGCTTCCTTCACAGCGCACTAGCTGACTGAACGTGCTGGCTGACTCCTTCCCTGGCTTCTACATTATCATGCTCATTGCGGGGAGCGTTCTCATTGTCCCCCGCAATGAATATGATGATGTTTAAGCCCTGTAACACCCATAGTGTTACAGGGTGGGAGAAGCTGCAGCGCTGGCTGCCAGTCAGTCACCACTGTGAAGAAGCATCGGGGTAATCATCACAAGCTGGCTAATTACAGCACAGCTCATGCTGTGACTGTAATCAACCAGTTTTGTATAAGGTAAGTATTTTAACTGTTGTTTATTATTTTTTTAATTTAGTTCTCCATTAAAAAAATGAAATTTGTGAAAACAATAACTATTCTGGAAATTATTTTAAATAGATTCTGGACTATTTTATCTATACAGTCACTAGTGTAAAAGAGAAAGACATACTAGACTGTATCTGAGTTAGTACTCAGTATGCACATTAGTGAAAAGATGGTGTAGTACCATATGTTGAGAGTCTTTTTTAGGACCACACTTCATTTGCAATATGGTAGTGTTCTATGGGACATTAAATACAATGTAAGTTATGGTAAGTTATACTTTTAGCAGCACAGCAACAGATCAACAATAGAACATATCCATTAGCTCTTAGTATGGTCATCACCTTATACCCCTTAACAAATGGGCATAGAATGCCTCACCAGATCTCTCATGCAATCATCCAATCATTGTATTCTGCTGCTTGCTTGGATATGCATTAGGATTAGTGTCAGAATGGAGTGCTGGGGCCCAGGAAATGAGAAACTAGGGGCTAAATTAGCAAAAGACTTTCTTTTCTCTTCATTCCCTTCTTCAGACCATATGATTTACTTGTATCCTTTCTCTTTTTTTGTCTATAAAACCTTTATTTTTTTTACGCTGCTCCCAGAAATATGCCATAATGGTGCAATTTGAAAGTCCAGGAAGTCCAAGGAATTTTTCCTGTGTTCTGCTAGACCAGTCCAACACTGTGGTCCAGCAAAGTTCTTACCCTTTAACTACTGTGGGATATAGTGCTATTTTAGCCCTTTACTAACTATATGCACATAGGCGTATTTAACACAATACTTACTGACTAACAACTCAGGCTAAAACAGTATAAAGAAAGACTGCCAGGGAAAATGTGTCTAGAGGGCCTTACATGTGAAGGAGAAGGGAAAGAAACATTACAATTCAATCATATTTTGGAATCTAAAACTAGTAATTTTATTGGTCAGACTATGAGCCAACAGTTTAATTTCTGCTATAAGACTTTATTTAGTCTCTAATCCTACAGCTACAAGACATCCAAAGGTGAGACTACATGAAACTCGCTTGAAACTATAAGAAATGAAGGTGGGTACAACCTTTAGCAACCCTCTTGCTCCACAATATCAGAATGGCCTATTGTTTAGTTTACACTCTTCATTTTGTCTTCCCATCTGTTGGGTCAATGGGTATAAAAATACATTGTATAGAGTGTTTATTCTGAATAAATATTAATCTCATACATTAGTCATAAATGTTTACTGATTATAAGAAAACAATGATGCATATTGTAAGAAGAGCCTGTACTCATTGTATTTGACTTTAAATTACTGAAATCCAGAGATGATACAATGTTGTTTGTTGCAGAACCGCTTGTATTTTTACATAAGAGTGAAAAGTAGAAAAGCTTTCAGCTTTCAAGCAGTGTAGACTGCAAACATTCCATCAGTGGGTATCAACTACACACAAAATGGATCTTATTTGATTAAGGTCCTTGTGGGAGAGGATGCTACATGGGACAACTGAGGAAACTGAACTGTACATGATTGCATTCTGTGCTGTAACTATATCTTTTTACTTTAACCTGAATAAGTGATTGGTCATTAGGTAAAATATTCTAATGGATAACAATATGTAATTACATAGGTTCCTACATACTTTTGAATATGTTCATGTATAAAGACAGTCTGACACCTAGAGGTTTGGGACATTGGTGATACATTAATTACATTGACACAGAAGCATCATTAGCTTCATAACTGGTGCACTGCTCAGTGTCATGCTTCCCTTAAACAGGGAAGGGAGATAGGTCCTCGCTATGAAATAGTACCCCAGTTATTCCTTGGTATTCAAATCAACCATAATTTAATATATAAATTTAGATTGTAAGCTCTACAGGGCAGAGACCTCCAACCTCTTGTGTCAACCACAACCTGCCACTTAAAGTGAAGTATCCTTGTGATATTTTAATTGTATTGTGTAATGCACTTTTCCTATGTCTCTATTATATTTGTATTGCTGAATTGTACAGCACTGTGTAAATTTGTGGTGCTTTATAAATAAAATTATTTATAAATACATACTACATACATACATATAACTGATTTCTGGCTCTATAAAATAACTCACAGGCTTTCTATTTGAAAGTTTTGCACATTAAAGGCATGCTAATAAATTTTTATATTAAGTGTTTATTTGTTTAATAGATGCACTATTGGCAAACTATATGGTTTGCTTCATGTGTATATTTGCACTAAGCAATCACATAAAACACTTTCAACAACCTGTCCCAGAGTCCATATTCACTTACTATTGGCTCCAGTTGCTTCCTGTTTTGTGAGCAGGTGTGCTGCTTCAAAAAAATTCCTAAAGACCTATTGACCTATATTTTTTAAATGCTCATCGTAAAATCATATGTGCAGCATACCACATAGTCTGCCATACCCCTAAAAAATGCCTGCATCATTCCCATTGCTGTTCCTAAATTCTAGAAATATGATTCCAGCATTGTATTGCATTGGACTAGAGAAAAGTTTTTATTTTCTTCTTCTTCCAATAAATCTCCTTAGTCTCTTTGCACTGGGAGTGCCCCATTGTAGTAAGAGGATCAGCTATCCAATCAATGTGGTATAACAATTGTTGGCAACATTTTAGGGGGTGTTCCACTTTCAAGCACAGCTGAGTGGTTGTTCATCAAAACTATGCAATCTAAAATGCAATATAAAACAGATTTGAAGATTTATGTGAAGATCCCAAACCAGATTCACAGATTCACTGTGATTTGAAATACTAGATTTGCAAAATTCAAAAACGTCAATTTCAACCTTCTAGAGTTTTTTCGATGTAAAGATGGGTGTTTGATTGAAAAATATCGATCAATAATTTTCAATCAAACACCTGTTTTTACATCGAAAAAACTTGAAAAGGTTAAAATTGACTTTCTCCAGTTTTGTAAATTTTGCCCTTGTAAAAGTGAATGTCTTCTGTAACCTTATAACCTATATCTACTATCTGCTATCTATACCTTATTCTATAATTCTTCCTTTACATATCTTGGGTATCTTCACCAGAGCATAATTTACAAAATGCATACTGTGTGACATCAATCAACATATCAAACTTAGAAGCCATTGCTATTGCAATATAATGTTTTTCTACTTAATTATATAAGCTGTTGTGTTAGTTAATTTAGTCTGTATGAAGAGGAAATGCTTCTGTAATGGCGGTATTACATTTCGGTTAAGGTTCTTCTAGAAACAGACTGTCCCATTCACTTGCCAACAACACTGCCAACCATGAGAAAATAAACCTGCAGGCATTTTTCATGGTAAAACACCTGGTCACAAAACTAGAAGTGCATGGTAAAATGCTTACTGGGCCACTAGACTTAGAACGTATTAATATTAGGAACATATTGAAGCAGATGACTGGAGTATAATTTTGCACTTAAAGACTTGAATAAACTAGACTTTTCTTTTCTTATTTCTTATAGAATGTAATATCTCCGCACATTCTAGTTACAGTATGTGTGTTTATAAATCCATAATAAGTAGTTTTAAAAGAATGACAAATCTACTTCTGTACAATTTTGAAGGTAATATATTGATAGTGTTTTTGAGGGAATGAATAGTTCTTCTTAGAAGATTACAGAAAATTCATATGAAACAACTGGACCATATGGTTTCTGATTGTGGTCTCAGTGATGAATGATATCATTGCCACAATAGCAAAAACATCTGCCGTGATCAAAGTTTCCATGTAAAAAAACATGTTTGAATTGTCCGCTATCATAAACTGTCTTGACCCAGAAACTGACTGTTATTTATAGCACTGCAAAATCCCAAACTCCGCATGTTATATACTCTAATATTATGGGCGAAATTTATTAAACTTGAAAACGCCTTTTCGGCGTTTTCGAGTTTAATCAGGAGAATGATTTGAAGTTTCTCCTGGTAAGTATTGCGAGATTTGCATTGTGCGATACTTACCATGAAAAACTTTTTTTAATTAAATATATCCATGGAAAGGTAGCCATACAGTATAGCTACCTTCATGGATATATTTAATTTAAAAATTTTGTCACGGCAAGTATTGCATGGGTCAAATCTTGCGATACTTACCAGGAGAAACTTCAAATCATTTTCCAGAGTTATTAAACTTGGTAAAGTGCAAACGGCTTTTCCGAGTTTAATAAATTTCGCTAGTTTATACTCTGAAATTATTTTACATAATTTATTATCTTTACAACATCACTGTTGTTTATGATTACTAAAGACAGTGTAAGGAAACTAGACCCCAATCATGGTGGGAACAAATAAAATGACCTACATTATCGGCCCAGAGGTAAGAACTGTGCATTCTTGTACATGTTTGTAATCATATAATCATCATTTTTTAGTAAATATCATCAGTCATTATTGAAATATTTAATGTAGAAATGCTAAAATAAATAAAATATCTTTTCAGAGATAAAAAAAAAAAAGCTCAGGCTGGCAAAACACATATTTTATTCCATCAGTTATTTAGTGCTATTGGTTTTTAATCGTATAACACTAGGAAAAAATAAGTTTTACATGAGTTTTTTATTTTTGTGTGGTGCAACAACCAGAATTCTTCAATGATGAAAGATCACCTGATCAAGCAAAACAAATCTATTCTGATTAAATGATTTGACCTATAATCACCAATAAACAATGAGATTTGGGGATGATTTGGCCTATAATAGTCAGACCAACTGATCATTGTTAAGTGGACTGAAACGCATGTAGCCAGATGGGTGAAATTTGCTAAATTCAAAAATGATTTTTTTAAGTTTTTTGCCCATATTTTACCATGAAAATTAAACAAAAAGGTCAAAAATTTAATTTTTGACCTTTTCGCCTCTGTTTTTTTGCCCATTTTTAGTCTTTTTTTTGGCTGTTTTGTTGACCAAAAACAGGCAAAAAGATCAAAAATGTCATTTTTGGCCTTCTTGCCCATTTTTGTGGCAAAAAATGGGCAAAACGGTTAAAAATTCATTTTTGACTTTAGTAAATTTCATCTTAATACTTTCTTTGTCCTCAAACAACTATAAGGTCTCTTTCAAAGGTCCGTTTGTTATTTTCCAGCTCCAAACACATTTCAAATGCATACCTTAAAAAGTGTTGCTGCTTGAGTTGTCAGATATGATTTCATAAAGAGAGAACATTATAAGTGCTATCCAGTTCAAATGAGTTTGTAAAGAAAGTCCATAAGAATGAACTGGGATGTAAGTGTCAGCCCAACTAGTAGAAATTCACTATTATAGAAATTCACTCATTATATTATGATTTGACAAGTATACATTTATAGGATGGCATGCAGTAATGACAGGATTCTTCTGGGTCAACATTACCTCTTAAAAATACTCCTGTGACTATAATGAAAATCCTTCTAAAAATAATCAAACAAAGCAGTCAGAATAATCGCACTTCTATTTCTGAGGCTTATTTATTAAGCAGAAATAAATGGTCATGTATGACTATTGCTGATTTTGATACATTACCATTATTTTCATTTGCCTAGTGATGTAATTTATCACAGATTGATTTGGCATGTCCAAATAAATATGAAACAATTTGTGCATCAAATTAACTGTGCGTATTAACTATTAAGCGTATTTCTGCTGTGATCAAGCATATTGTTGACTAGGGATTTCCAAGTCTTGTCAGGCAAATAGTAGCAGTGACTTATTGTTGTGAATTCAGCAAAAATAGACGCATATAGCCAAATCATGTCATCTTTCCAAATACCACCATAACTACCTTTTTGTCATCATTAACAACATACTCCCAATATGCATGAATTAACATAAGAAAGGGTATTGTCACAATTTTGTTGCATTTTCATTACCGGTATTGTTGATAGAAAATAATAATAATTTCATAAATTAATTTCATAAATTAAAAAACTGTATTTACATTAATTCTAGATCATTCCTAGTTCATGTTGACATTCAGTATCCCCTGCTCTCTGAGCTGCCATAGAATTTTGATTTAGTTTGCAACAGAGGCACCTGGCAGCTTAAAGGTAAGCCGATTAGCTCACCTAAGGGGTGTTTTTACTTTTCACAGACTGGCATTTAGCCAATCCTGCTCCAGGATTATGGGAGGGGTCCTGGTGCAGATCTTACAGCAGGACCCCTTGTTGGGAAGTTCTGCCACTGCCTTTTAACTAAAACGTTACTGAACATCTTGTGACATATTGCACCACTGACTAACTAGATCAGGAAAAACTGATCTCATAGACTTATTCTATCTTGGAATATTTAGATGCAGATCATGTATTTTTTTTATGTTTTAATGGGTGAAAATGAGCATGAAAAAATGAGTATTGCCAATATGTTTCCCTCTCTCTCTATCTCCTTAGAAGCTCATGGTTTGTCCGCTACTTTCATCTATACAAGATGCAGATCCCGTCTGTTTCTGTGGATTAAGGATGCACAGTCCCTAAGGAAAAATACTCTTTAATGATGGTAAAATTCAAATAGCAAAACATCAGACAAAAGATTGCTGTTATAATGGGTCCATTTCCTTCAATATATTCTGCTATAGCTAGAAAAACCAGCTGTCCCTTCATTTGTAGGCTTAAAATTACACATGGATTGTGTTGGTAAATCCAAGTATATCTCACATACTTCTTTTTTTCACTGCAAAGGCAGCAAAGTAGCAAACCCAAAGAATTACAATGAGAACACTACATATTTTTTTAAAAAAAGCTAAGTTGCTCTGTAGAAAGGTGAACCAAACTTCCATGTAGTAGTAGCATCCACAACCATCCCTTTAAGAAGAAGAACTGTATTGCTTTTAAAGTAGTTTTACCCTACTCCACTAGGCAGGGGGAAGAGGAGGAAGTCCAACATAACCTTTCCCACCCATGGAACAGGTTGTGCATAGATTCCAGTTACCCCTGCATCATTAATGAATCATAAAAGGACCAAAGCACTCATAGCTCATGTGGCTATTTTCATTTCCATATTCCTTGCATCCAAATAGACTTTAATTGACAGTTAATTGATATTTTGCTGTTTCACAGTTTTAAAGTGAAAGGAAAAGGATTTTCGTGAAGACAGTATAAAAGGGTTTTTTTCTCCATAAACTGTGCACTTCACTCACAGTCCTTGAGAAATGCAAACTGAACCCATTTCCTACGGTCATAACAAGTCCTCATATAATATCAGAATATCAGCCTCGCGAGACTGGAATCCCTTTAAAGCGTTTGCTGATGTCCGTATGCATGTCACTCCATTGACTGTCTGTCTGAATGCTTTGATTGCCATCTACATTGAAATAATTTATCAAAATGAGGGAAATCTTCATTCTTAGTTGATAGGAATATTCCTTTGCAATTTTTTTTATAAATTGTTGAAAATTTGTTCAAAACAAGTATAAAAAAGTAGCAGGCTTTTATAAATATCCCCCAGTCTGCATCTGTTATAATTAATCAAGGGATTCCATGATGTTTAAAAGTACCCAGAAAAATTAAAATCATGGGATTTGGCATTCAGCCAAGAAGAATTAATTTTCCTTCATTTAGTATTCAATTATGAGGCATTATCTGTGAACCTAAATTGGTTAGTAAATCTATACGGCTGACAAAGGAAATAACTGAGTTAATGCTAATTTAATTAGTTTAAAGCTAAAAAATGATTACACAGATACAGACATGGGAAAAGTGCATTAAACAATACAAGTATAATTTCACAAGGATACTTCACTTTTATAAGGGTGAAAGTTATTAAACTCGGAAAGACTGCTCTGGGTCTTTCCAAGTTTACCAGGAGAAATCTCACATTGTTCTCACAAGATTTCTTTCAATCCTGATTTTTCAAAATTTTTGATGGAAAGGTAGCCATGTTACTAATGTAAAGTATAGCTACCTTTCCATCAAAGAAAAAATGAAAAATCTTGTGAGAACAATGCGGGATTTCTCCCGGTAAACTCGGAAAGACCCAAAGCAGTCTTTCCAAGTTGAATAACTTTTGCCTTCGGTGTTAGGTTGTGGGTTGACACAAGACCTAGAGCTTACAATCTAAATGGGAGGAAGACTTACTGTACATACACAGAAAGAAGGGTAATAAGAGCTGTAACAATGTGCTGAAACACGAGTTAATAAATACTGCTGTGTGTAAACTTGCAAATGATATCCAGGTTGCTAAATCCAAGGGTCACTTTTCTATTCTAATTATTCTAGACCTATCCTCTGCATTTGATACTGTTGATCACTCACTTCTTATTCAAATTCTCCATGCTTATTGTGTCCGTAATCAAGCTGTGTCTTGGCTGTCTTCCTATTTTTCTGATCATTCCATTTTGGTCTCCCATGCTAATGACACCTCTTCTCCTGTCCCACTCAAGGTGGGGGTGCCTCAAATTTTGGTCCTTGGCCCCTTCTGTTCTCCCTGTACACTCTTTCCTTGGGTGATGTCATCAAATCATTTGGTCTCCAGGATAACTTGTATGCAGATGATACGAAATTTACTTGTCTGCTCCTGTGTTATCACTGGAAATACAGACTCAAATTTCTAGCTGTCTCATGGCCATCTCCTCTTGATTGGCTAAGCACCAGCTCAAATTAAATCTCGCTAAAATGAAATTGATTATATTTCCACCCAAACCTGGACCTACTCCTACCTTCTCCATTCTAGTTGATGGTGCAATCATCAACCCCTTAACTTTTTTTTATTGTCTTGGAGTAACTTTTGACTCTGTCCTTTCCTTCACTAAGCACATCTCTACCACTGCTAAAACCTGTCAATTTTTCCTTTGCAACATTGCCAAGATCTGCCCCTTTCTCTCTCAGACCACTGCTAACTCCCTTTTGCACGCAACACGTCCTATCCCACTTGGACTACTGCAGTGTTCTTCTATCTGGCCTTCCAACTTCTCACCTTTCTCCGCTCCAGTCTATCCTAAAATCTTCTGCCAGAAGTTTTTCTCTCTCTCCCCTGAAGGGACAGCCTTTCTCCCAATCTCTCTCTATTCCTTGACTCCCCATTAGAAAAATAATTATTTACAGTTTACTCCTTTTGACATTTAAGGCACTTCACTCCGTTGCCCCTCCCTACCTCTCCTCACTCATATGCCCATACATTCCTCAACATCAACTGTGCTCCTCCCAAAGCAACCAGCTTTGTATGCCATGTACCAATATTGCCCTTTCTCATCTTAAACGCTTTTCTTTTCTACCCCATACATCTGGAATTCTATACTCCTTTATCTTTGCCAGGAAAATTCCCTCTGAACTTTTAAAACCAAACTAAAATCCTACCTTGTGGATCACTAGCACTGTTTTTGTAAATATTACATTGTATCCTTAATTGACTATTTATGCTTAGCATTTATATACAGTATGTATGTGTGTGTATATATATATATATATATATATTTATTTATTTATTTATTATGTATTTATAGACCAGTGTCCCAGTTGTTACAGCTCTTGTTACCCTTCTATCTGTGTATGTAAGTCTTCCTCCCACTTAGATTGTAAGCTCTACGGGGCAGGGACCTCCATCCTCTTGTGTCAATCACAATCTGGCAATTAAAGTGATTTCCCACTTGTAAGTTACTCACGTGTAATGCACTTTTCCCATGTCTGTCTTATATTTGTATTGCTGAATTGTACAGTGCTGTGAAAATTTGTGGCACTTTATAAATAAAATTATAATAACTACTGAAATGATCTGTTTTGAAGGTCAGAAGCAACCAGTTACTGAGAGTGAATGAGTGCTGTCACATGACAGAGAGAAACTGGATTTAACCACCTTTGGAATGTAAAACTAATCATCCAATGTACAGTTAGTTCAGTGCTGGTGGGTTTTGTTTGCTTTCACAGGAAAAGACCAGCAGAGGTTTTTCTTTTAGAAAAGATTCCTACCTTCCTTGTTGAGAGCAACCCTTGAGTAAATAAAGGTAATTCTCCATTATGATTTTTCATTTTACTCTTCTCAATAATCCACCTTGCCAGAATTTCATTGTTTTGTGACCTAAAAATATAAGAAGATAATAAAAGAAACCATGTTATTGTACTCTCCGGTTAATATTGTAATGATGCAAAAAGTGAATATCAGCATTTTCTTTGACTCATTAGCCATTGTCTCTCTGATTTGCAAACTCAGCATAAGTATTGTCCCAATAATTTCTGTGGGCAGTTAGTATCCCTTATTTAGAGATTTTGTAACAAAGGTTAAGGAATGAATATTGTTATTTCATGTTGAACAAGAACCCAATAAATTCAGTAAATACCTATTTTATCTGACATTATCACAAGTATCGCTTACATGATCATGCCCAGTTCAATCTTATTTAAAGTGGAACTATAGTCAGATTACATGTTTACATATGTAGTACTGTAACTTAGTGAGAAGCGTTTCTCCCCAGTACTTGTTTCATGTGACACAGAATGATTGAGTAGACAGCACTGATAAACTCCTACACCAGAAAATGTGTGTGTGATGAGTACTGGCCAGTTTTCCATGAAAAGGTACCGTCCCCCGGACATGTTTGCCCTACTTACTACTTAGCACGTGGGCACAAGTCAGCTTTCCCTCTATAGTCTCCTGCATTCCAACTTAATTTATGCAGTCAAAAGGTCAGCACACTGCTTCACCAATAGCAGTCAGGTAGCTTTTTCTTCTCATGTTGCCTGACTTGCAGAACAGAAAGAGGAGGGGAATCGGAGGAAGAAAATGTCAGCTCTCAGAAAAACTAATTAAGTGAAAGAAACAGCAAGTACTATGTATTCCCTAAACTTTTTTAACTATTTGTGTCAGCAATTGGCTTAGTATAAAGGAGTTTTACATGTATGTATAGTTATATCAGCACTATAGTGCTCCTATAACCAGTATTACACAAGCCTAATCCAGCACACCGTGTCCTAGTTTTACCAGTAATACACATCTGCTCCTATTACTTAACTCAATTTTAATACCTGAAATAAAAGTGCTGTAGAAAATTCTCCAATAATTGTAACATTGAAGTTTAGAAAACTTAACTATATAAACATTACTTACTGCTCTACATATCTGATAACATCACTTGAATCTTGGTCATAAGAAGATAAACGGAAGAATGCAAAATTTTCTGGAAAAAAGCATAAAGTTTGGATTGTATCAACATTTCATAATATATTGAAAATGTTATGTTTGCATATGCACCTAATATAGTTAAAAAGTCCCAGCATGTCTGTAGGAATTGAGACATTATACACAAAAAAGTAGATTTCAATGCAAAAATAGATTTGTAAAATTTCATATTGTTTTGTATACAAAATGCTATACAGTATTGCACATTTTATGCACTAAATAGACATTTGTGTGCAAAGAATATCATTTTGTTAGCACAGAATAGTATTTTATAAAAATTGTGCGCAAAACAGAATTATATTTTGTGCACGAAGAATCTTTTTTTTTTTTACACAAAAGGTGATTCTGTTTACATGAACTTACAAGTGCTGGTCAACGAATTAGAATAATTTGAAATAGTGCAATCATGAAATT
>WMED01021463.1:0-10839 GCA_019650415.1 Pipa parva
ATTTCACTTGTATAGTACCTAGTACATAGTTAGCTATTTCACTTGTATAGTACACAGTACCTAGTACATAGTTAGCTATTTCACTTGTATAGTACCTAGTTGCATTCTCCCATTGGTTTGTCTCTAAAATGGACTAAAGGGGAACTAAGGTGTACGTGATTCCTGAAGGGAATATGCAGCCGGTGCCCAAATCTGACTGTTTACAAACAGATACAATGGGTTTTTTTTCTTGTGCCACAAGATGCTATTTGTTTACTGTGATTTAATTTCTATGTTATTACACATAGTGCAAGAAAACTTCATGAGCAATGTTCCTGTTTCTGTTTTCCATGCCCTGCCCTACCTGGTGGTTTTAATTTAGAGACTTTGGGAATGTTCTCCTGCATTGCAGGAAGCAGTATTCCTTTGATCAACAGCTTATACCCATTTCACTGGCCCACAAACCCATAACCCTTTCGTAGCCAGGAGCGCCTCCAAAAACATTCCTTCTTTACATTTTTCACAGATGTACCATCCCGATCCTAACACCAGAAAACAATTCAAGTGTTAAATGCTTTCACACGAAAACAAAAAAAAAAAAAAAAATTCTTTCAGTTGTGTTCTTCCCACATTACTTTGCAATCTGATTTCATTTTACTCTGGGGAGTTTAAAATGAAAGCCAATCATTTTAATGAAGTGGATCTGCACATTTCCTGCATAATAAACTCAGCAGTTTGGTTTAAAGACAGTGACATAATGTTCTTAGGTCCAGCACATCAAGGTGTTTTACTGAAATAGCATGATGCAATAGGGATGCAGGAATCTGTGAAACGGATCTAATTGATAGAACTCTCTAGGAATATTTCAAACTGCTCTTATCTGTATTGATTTATTTTAAATACAACTTAACACGTCCATAAAATTATATGTGGAAGGTTATACGCTCAAAGCACCAAGTAAAGTGGCCCTGATCAGTTTAATATGAAAATTAAATCTGAGAGAATCTGTAGAGAAGCAAGGTGCATGCGCAGCAAGGAGAGGTGTTTAAAATGTCACTGTTGTATAGTACAGTTTTTCCACACATGTGCTGCTTATTGAACTGGATTTCTGTACGGCTAGCCTGAAAGCATGCCTTTAAAGGGTGAGACGTGATGATGTCAACTAAACGTTAATAAAGTTATTCATGTATAATTTACCTTTTAGACACAGCTCTCTTCGAAAGCTACACCCAAGGCGAGATTCGGGAACTTGTTTCTACTTTGGTAGAAAGGTACAGTCAGTCTGCACACTCCGGAGACGACCCAAAAAATGGTGCCAGGATGAAAAGGGCACGAGTGCGCAAACAACCCTGCACTCTCAAGGAACTGGAGGTGAGTGTAAGCGAACTAGGCCTGGGATACATATCCGACGAGACTGTCCTGTTCCGCTATTGCAGTGGCACCTGCGACACAGCTGTACGGAACTACGACCTTTCTTTGCAAAGCATTCGAGGCAAAAAGAAGCTGAAAAAAGAGAAAGTAAGAGCCCGGCCTTGTTGCAGACCAACAGAGTACGAAGATGACGTGTCTTTTCTAGATGCCAAAAATCATTATCATACCATCAAAGAAGTGTCTGCCAAAGGCTGCGGCTGTATCTGATGGAAACCCAGGGGGGCACATGTAACATAAGGTAAGCCTTAGAAGCAAGTCTTGACATCTTACAGGTCACTGTAATCTTCTGCCCGGTGACAACAACAAAAAAATCCAAAGGAAACCGGAAAGATCACAAAGTTGTGTTTCTTTTATTTTTTTCTACCTCAAGTTTTCATTTGAAAATCATTTTTGTGACGGATTGAAAAAAATTTTTTTAAAAAGTCATGATATTGTAACAAAACAGCACCGCGGCACCGGTAGGAGCGTCTGTTTTCTTGTTCCATAAGGATTCCAAATTTCCTACTGCTGATAGAGATGGACATAAATGAAGATGGAACAGACTTCATTACACAGCACAATACATTTCAGAGAAAAAAAACACACTGTTCTGTTTTAATGTATTTTCCTATCACAGTAACTATAAGCTGCTGGTAGATGCTGAGCTTGCGGGTTCAGTATAACAGCAGCATCCTTCAGGAAGGAGATTCCAGAAGACCATCAAGATCAGTCTACTTTATGTATAACCAAAGGCATTATCACTATGCTGTAGCATTGTTCTCTATCACTTCCCTTGTTATAAGGATGTGGACATAACACGTCAGATTAAAATGACTTTGTCTTCTGTGCCAAAATCTAATATTCATGGAATAACGCTGACTTTTTCAATCAACAATAACAGAGGATCGGAGACTGTAAAACCCAGAGGTTATCAGCTTTATTTAACTGTATACATTAATGTATGTCTGTCAATGTCAAGAAGTACTGATATATTTGTTTTTGTTTTGTTTTGGGGGGGTGGGGGGTGGGGAGGGTTCTATTCCCTTGCACACATTTGGGTCATAAGTGTTATCAAGAGCTTTAATCATTTGCAGGACCTTGCCAAGTAAGGCTTTACGGTAAGCAGCGCAAAAGCTTGTGGTTAAAAAAAGTACTTTTTACAGTTCATTCAAACTTGTTATAATCACATTCTTCAATTTACAGATTTACGGATTAGTTAGTGGCCTGGTTAAGATTTACATCTGTTGGGCATCTGCAGGGGAATAAATTGGAACTGCTAAATACCCTGGGGAGGTGCTGAATTAATGTATGGCTGTTTTGCACACTGGCACCAAACAACATGCTGCATTACCAGTTCCAGTAGACTACGGTAGTAGTCATTCTGTGGCAAAGCACTACAGAGAGCTACACAACCCCTGAAAACTATCTCCCAACCATTGCCTTTATGTCCTGTTCTCTATGATAATCTAATAAAACACACCTTGAGGGATGTTCACCTTTAAACAAGGCTTTTCAACTTTTTTTGAAGTCGTACTGATTTGTATTATTATTATTAGTATTCCTGCTCCTCCCCCACTCCCCCTTTCCTACGGTCACTGACAATAGCTGACATAGTTTTATTTTTACACCAGAGATATCTTCTTTCTTTTTTTCTTTCTTTCTTTCTTTTACAGGAACCTCTCTATTTCTTTCACTGATTATTATTGAAATGACTGGTTGCTAGGGTAACTAGACTATAACAACCAGGTAGAGAGTTACTTAACCAAACTATGTCCAAATATGGTTAAATCCCCAGTTGACTGATTGCTCAGTTTGAAGGATGATAGTTTGCTTAGACTGGCAGAGATAGCTGAAACTGGGAGGGAGTGTTTACTCCTTGCAGTTCCTTCTTAATAAGTGGCTTTTAACATATACAAAAGTAATGCACCATTCAAACAGAATTTTGGTCCTGGGTTTTCGTTTTTTTCTATCCAATCAGAAAATGATCAGTCAAAACTTTCACAATGGGTCTCTCCAATGAAAAGCACATGTACTTCAGTTTTGTTAAAACTACACAAACTGTTCAACTATATGCTCCACTTGTGCTGCCAGCTTTACCTTCAACCCATACCTTTTCATTGTCACTTGCAGATGCATCACATTTAAACACTATGTCATGTGTCTGTACTTCTTTGAGGAACCAAATATACAATAAGGTAGAAAGAAGTCAAGGCAGTCATCAGCGGGGTACGAGGGCAATGAATATATATATTTTCAATTAAGTAGCTCGTGGGGGGGGGGGGGGTCACGACAGTCCTACAGTCCTCTAACGTTTCTATTCACACCCTAGTTTGAGGTGTTAAATATGGGGGTGGAATTGGTGAATGCTTTCAGAACTGCTTATGTAAATGAATATGTGCATATGCTTGCAGAATTTGGAAACACAGCTCTGTGTAGAAGGGTTACATTATAGTCATTTGGGCAAGTTCACACTTGGAGATTTGTAGCTCATACTTATAGGCCACATGAGGCTACCAATAGATATCGCTGACTTCTGTGGTTGCAATCAAAGCTACATTTACTAACCATTTGTGAACGCATCATAGGGGACGTTAAAACTATTTTTGCAGATACAAATCTCCTCATGTGTCATTTGCTTTGAGAAGAACCCCCTACTTTTACAGTGCTTTATGCTGTTATTACATGGGGAGGGGTGTGCTTCTCACAGGGGCATTGAGGACACTGCAGTCCTTTTATTGAAGTCTGGAGGCTCTAGATCAGGGGTTGGCAACCTATGGCTCTCGAGCCAGATGTGGCTCTTTGACTATAATGAGCGGTGCTCACATGCAAGCACCGCTCATTGCAGTCTGCCGGCTAATCGCCAGCAAGCGCTGTAAAGACAAAGCTCTCTCAGTTCTTCTGGGTTGCTAGCCAATCCAGAGCCATTGATGTCACCATGCTTCTGGGTTGTTAGCCAATCTGGAGCTGCTATATGACATCAGCGGCTCTGGATTCAAAAGGGCTGAGCAGAGCCACACATATATGGCTGTCTCAGTCAAAAATGTTGCAGACCCCTGCCCTAGATCTATCACACAGCAAAGCATCCGTATGTACATTTCAACAGTTGTCCTGCAGGACAGACCAAACACAATATATGATCAGCTGAATGAATGTCTTTATCACTGTGATAGCAGTGGACTGTGATAGCAGTGGACTGTGATAGCAGTGGAGTGCTATTTTCATCAGGATTCTCAGTGTGACATCAACCATAAATAAAATCCAGCACAGTTCTGAGACACCTTAGCTTAACGACACATGTTCATTTTGATCATAGCAGTTTTATCTCTAAAAAGCATCAGTACTGAAAAACATAGTTATGTGTCAATACAACCACAAATGTCATAAATATCCAACAGTTATTATGAAAACCTACATGTACCCCGACTCAGGGCAAAATTTAATAAACTCGTAAAAGCCCGATTTCGCTTTTCTGAGTTTATCCCGATAACATCTTGTCTGTCCGTGCATTAAAAAAATGGCTCGATATTTTCGATCGATATTTACCAACCGAAATTTTTCAATTGAGTTTTTCTATCTCGATTTTTCATGAAAAAAGTAGCCATACTGCTAATGTAAAGCATGGCTACCTTTCCATTGAAAAAAATTCGACTGAAAAAGTCGATCGAAAAGTTTCCGTCGGTAAATATCGAGCGATTTTTACCACTCTAACAGCCAAGATGTTCTTGAGATAAACTCAGAAAAGCGAAATCGGGCTTTTCCGTGTTTATTAAATTTCGCCTAATTCGACTAGACATTGTTCAGCACTATTCAAAACTTTTTACTAGTGAGCAAACATAATTCATTAAAAGAAAAATATCAGTATTGGCTACCTTAGTCTTTTCTCCTAGTGATAAGTATCTTAAGCTAAAAGGTCAGTACTGCAAATGTAGATAGGAATCAAGAATAATTGTTACAATAACAGTAATCTGTACTTTGCATGCTATGATATCTTGTTTGTATGGTTAGATTACCCCCTAGGGGTAGTTAACATGAACTACATATCGCAACTGATAACGCAAATTATAAAATTGATATCCTTATTCTACAGCGCAGCCTCTTTTTCCCAATCTCAGTTCACTTATTTTTACTTTTCCATCCAAAAGTAGTTTGCATGTGTTAAAAAAAAAAAAAAGCTTATTTAGTAATGTTTGAATCTGGTCGTAACAAAAATTGAACCCATTCATATTTTTTTCCTAAACAGAGGGAACTAATATGCAATTTCAAATTTCAATTGTCAGAGAATTCTAAAATCTCTTATAAATGTTCCGGAAAAAAACTTAAAGCCGCTTTTAAAACGCATATGCTAAAACCTATGACATCCATGATATTATCTATCTAAACAAAATGAAAAAGCTGGAAAATATATTAAACAGCTTTATCACAATGTTTAAAAAAAGGGGCTAAAAAGAAGTGCATTAGTAATGTACGCCTAATGATATGGTTTGGTTTTCTTCTAAAGGAAAAAGGACCCAGATGAGAACGCTAAGATTTTTATACAGATGCAACTGCTGCAAAAATTAATGCAAAGTGAATAATATATGGCGTAGATAGATGTAATGTGGTAAAAAGCTACTTTGACTCCATTTCTTTATGTTAACACCATATTGATACTTTATCAGCTGTAGTTTTGAGCCTTGGCTGTTCAGTAACATTACATAATACATGGTAACACTAGAATTTGCATGAATCTTTTTGTAATTTATATCCTTATTATCAGGAACTGCTGACATCAGAAAGAGCCATTTCTATCTTAAAGTAACACCACTCCACTTTCCTGTTTAAAAATATAATTTTTAAACATGTTAATGTTTCATCTTCTCCAATACTCATAATATACTAATTGTTTCTTCATATTTCTTACTGTCGCTATAACCTCCAGAAAGTAAATACTCAATATGGAATCGTGGGATTTTTAGTCATGCGTATTCTAAAAAAAAAAAATAATTACTTGACAGCAAAAATTTTTTGTGCTCCAATGATAAAATACAAAGTTAATTAATTCTTCTGTCTCCGGCTTATTATATACTGTGGCTAAATACCTGATATTGCATAAAGTAAGTAAGTAAGTATTGAACCCATGCAACCTCTAAATCATACTAATCCTGCAACACATAATTTTAGCTGGAACAAAAGGACAAATCCGGACCAACAGGTTCTTCTGGGTACATGTATGTCAAGCCATAATTATGTGTATTTGGAGACGTATGTGCGAGTACATGTATTTGAACATGTATTTACCCCCTTTTTTGTGTGTGTGACATGGCATTATGGGAATTGTAGTCTTTCTGAATAAGCTATGGTCTTAGCCAGAATGCTTATCAAGTGCTAAAGTAGGTTTCAAGTTGTAAATGTATTTTATTTGATTTTACAAAACAGCCAGTTGCACTGAGAAGGATAAAGTATCTCCTTCTGAAATTTAGGAAGATATTAAAAGTCACCGTGGAGTTCCAGGCCCTGTATAAAAGCACTCAACTCATGACTAATAATATCCTTATAAATTACAGAAAGGAGTACCTTACCTATACTTATGCAGTGCAGGGTTTATATCTAATAAGTGTTGCAGGTTTAAAGGAACAGTATGGCCAAAAAAAAATGTAATTATTTTTGTTAATTATTAACTTTTATTAAATGCATTTTATTATCAATTTTAAAAAATTCTTATTTGTAAAGAAGTGCTGTACAGCACAACTGTGTTGTAGACTCCATCTTCATTCTCTGCCGGCGACTCTACGGCGTCCTGAGTCTCCAGATCCCTTCTAAGATGTGCAGCCCTTTCCAGTCGAGCTGATAATGATGCCCCACATTCGCATTTCCTATGTGACAAGGGAGAGCTTGCACGTTAACAATGCGTCCTCCTTGAATGACATGCATGCAATCTCATGTGACATAGAAAATGCCAGTGTGGGGTTTATCATCAGCGCAGCTGGAGAGGGCTGTGCATTTTAGAAGGGATCTGGAGACTTGGGACGCCATAGAGACGCCGGCAGAGAATGAAGATGGAGTCTACAACAGCATTTCTTTACAGGTAAGAATTGTATTTTTTTTTTTAAACTGATAATAAATTACATTTAATAAAAGTTAGTAATTAAAATAAATAAAGGTGTTTTTTTTATTTTTGGCCTTACTGTTCCTTTAAAGGGAGTATTCTGAGTTAAATACAAAAGCCTTAGGCATAAAATCTTTTCATTCCCAAATATTAATCATTCTTCTATTACAATAAAACACTGTGTGGTAGCGGTCCTCTCAAAATTTCAGCAAATGAATTATATATAAATATATATATATATATATATAAATATATCTATAAATATATTAAAAGGTTTGCTAATGCCAAGGAGAGATATGTTTATTTTATTTCTTTTGTTATTTAAACCAGTTTTTAGATTTTGTTTGCTTTGTAAAATTCTATTTATTCCTTTTTATTCATCAAAGTTTTATTGGTTTCATGTTATTTTGTATAAAAAAAAAAAGAAATCATAAATAAATATTTAAAAAATAACGCTGAATGTTGATTTGATCATGTCATGTTTTTATACGGCCTGTCAATTTGGGGATGGGGGGGGTCTAAACTTGCAATGCATATACGGCATGGTTAAGGTAAGTGGCATATTATTCAATACTGTAGTATATACTCTTTCATGTGTGTGTGGATGAGGGGTTAAAGCCGTGGTTCTCAAACTTTTTATTGCTGCGACCCTTTCGTACAATTCCCCATGATCTGGCGACCCCACTAGCGAGTTTTCGGTCGCAATGTACTGCTGCTGTCGCAGTCGCAACTTTAAAATTGTTGAGGATGTGGATTTGCTATGGGAATCCGCTGTTTGGGAATTCAATTCTGATGGTCCTGGGTGACCCCTGGAAAGTCATCATTCGACCCCCAGGTTGAGAACTGCTGGGTTAGAGGGGATGCCATTGCATATGGACCCTAGATAGGTAGACAGAAACTAATATCACATATCAATTCACGTGTCTAGATGAACATAAGATAGCTAGACAGACAGATATAATAACAGACAGATAGACACATAGACAATATAGAAAAACAGACAGGTAGACACATGACAAGACAGACAGGCAGACACATAGACAGATACAGAGATATACCAGCACAATTACAAATGGGCTCCAGTAAATGTATATGCAACAACTAATGCACAGAAAAGTGTAACATTATAGCTGTAAAGTATTATACTAGATGCTAAACTGGAGAGCTCTGAGCTCATATATTTAACAACTTCATTAAAGTGACCCTTTAAACTGTCATTTGCAGCTTTCACCAACAAAATTAGCAAAATATATAAACCACGGCACTTTTAGATTATGAAACAATAATATTAACTGCAGCTGAATTAACAGCCCCCTACGCAATAATCCACAACAGTATACAGCTACAAAGAACAGACAGGCAGTAAAGTAGAAAGTCATTGCAGACAGCTTTCCAAAAACAAATCCTTGTACTGATTTTGCAAACATTTTTTTCTAGTCTTTTCTAAGATCCTATAGGTGAGAAGAAAAAAACACCACTATCAGTTCCAGGACAAGTATCAGTGGACCAAAGATACCAAAATCTGCCCCCAGTTCCCCCCATAGCACCCTATACAGTGCAGCCGTTCCTCCCTATTGCGCCCCATACAGTGCAGCAGTTCCTCCCTATTGCGCCCCATACAGTGCAGCAGTTCCTCCCTATTGCGCTCCATACAGTGCAGCAGTTCCTCCCTATTGCGCTCCATACAGTGCAGCAGTTCCATTGTCATCCTGATACACATCACCGCCAATACTATGGAAATATTGTCGCAGTTGCAATTTTACAATGGGAAAATTGTCGTGGTCGTGCATTTGCTATGGGAATCCGCTGTTTGAGAATTCAACAGTCGAATTCTCACATTAGTCAATAACCCCCAAAGACTCCAGTGTTGAATAACGCCTACAGATGATTATTTCCATCTTTAGTTACTCAACCATGCCAATGTATGTCTGTATAATTTTATTTATAAAGCGCCACAAATTTACGCAGCACTGTACAACTCAGCAATGTGCGCACATTACTGCCTGTAGCCCTCTGTAGTCTTATGTTTTGTGAAAGTACTTTGAGATTTGAATATTCAGAAATGGGCCTAGTGCTAAAAAGAACAGTTATGTCATTTTTAATGTTTTTAGTTAGCGAATACCGACATCATTATAATATAACAACACAGCTACAGCTCATACACTTGCATAATACTGTCAATACAATGATATGTGCTAATTGCAGAAGCTAATAACGAGCCTAACAACTAGTTTTGTTGCACTAGGTGCAGAAGGTATGAAGGATACAGAATCAGATAGAGAATCCACTGGCAGGAATGTGGTAACCCCTGTTTTCTAGCCCCCTGTTGACCTCGAAGAGCTGCTTGTGTGATTGCCAATTTGAGTTGCTATCACAGTTCACTTACAGTATGTTAAGATTACTTGTCCTCAATATGTTTATGGTCATCTGATTAATGGTGTTATTCATCGGAGTGAGAATTATTGAATAGATGTTTAAATTTGTGACAATTTGCCACTTCTCTTACTCCTACAACAGCTTATGCTAGCCAAGTATTTATGCACCCCATCACATCTATTCATTGCAAATCCAGCAACACTTCAGGTATTCATCATGGGTTAAAACGTGAATTTGTGCAAGGCTTATTAGTGTGAATTCACCAATCTGACTTTGCTAGATGAAAGTGGCAAGTGGGAGAGCTTTACTGCAGGATTCCTGCTACTATTCCGGTGACATTTCCCTTAAAAGCTTAATATTGAAATAAAGTGCCAACATTAACTAGGAATTATCCACTGTTGAAGTTAATGTAAGAAACAACTGCTGCCTGTTCGGCGACAACACTGGCAGCAATATTGGCTACAATACAGTCAACCAAAAAGATTGTATCACTTCTGGACAATAAGCCCGTTTAGGACACAACACTGCAAATACGGGAAAGTGGCAAATGAATGCAAGTTCAGAACATTAAGCAACTGTTTGGATTTTCAAGAATAAACCCCTTAGATACTATGGGCATGGTCATCATTCCCACTGATGCTCTATTGTGCCATGTAGTTGCAAGTACTGTATTTATATCATGTAATGTTATCTTGTGTGTTTTCCCTTATCATGTACAGCACCATGGAAGATGTTGACTGACACTTTATAAATAATGAATAACAGTAAAGTTGCTCAGTTTGAAATGACATTGCTGGCAATTGTTAGCGCTTTCTTTTACACACAAATTTTTTTAAATTTCTTTTTATTTTTGCAACTTACTGCATTCCCTCATGTTAACAAAAATTCCTGACTCCTGTATTGATGATTACCTATCGTTATTGTAAATGACTACTATTAGAGTCAACACTAGAACACTAGCCCTATTGGCGCCCTAGGCACCTCCCCCC
>WMED01021464.1:0-11909 GCA_019650415.1 Pipa parva
ATTTTAAATGCTTTTTTTTACCTAAATTTCTCGACTTATACACGAGTATATACGGTAAGATTAAGTTATTATGTGCAGCGCATAATATGCTAATTTAATTTAAAAGAAAAAAAATACACTCCAATGTATTTTTCTATTGTACTTACTGGCAACAGTGTGAATGCTCCCTCGGCGTTCACAGCTCTTCTTATCTGCCCGCATTTTGTGAGCGTCGTATATACGCTGGCTGTCTATAAAGTATGATATTTAGCTAGTTTACTTTCAGGCACACTTCCTAATTATGTACTATCTAAAGCAGCAGCCCCAACCTTTGCTCGGTCAGGGACCGGATTTCCGGTTCCCAAATCCAGCAGAGGTTTGACGGACTGGTGGGAGGATGTGCGGGGCAGTGCTTGTTGCCGAATGCATAATGATGTCATGCTTCCTGTGTACACGTTGCCATCATATGTCCCAGTATTTGGGGGCACCTGTTCTAAAGCACCAGAGAAAACAGCGGCTTGTATTAGTAAAGTTAAAAGAAAAATAACACCAAAAAAAATGTAGAAAATGCATTTATAGTTTTTTGTATATTCAATCTTTCCTATCAAAAATTCTAAACTGTGTCTGTAAAGCGTGATATTAAGCTTTAAAAGTAGGCTTTTGGGCACACTTCCTGTTTAACATCATAGAGGACAAGTTAGGCTGGGTGAGGTCTGTTTAACACTTGGCTGCTATTAATAAAGGTAAAGGTAAAAACAGACAAACAACACATACTCATGAATTTGACTTCAAAGATGACATTTTTGCAACAACTGCTGTATTTAAATGAGGGCCATGTCAATCTAAATAGGATTTTTTTTTTATTTGGGTGTTTTTGATCCTTTAAGTTTAAACAGACAGCAATAAAATTCATGAATTGAATTTCAATCATACAGCATTTGTACAAGTGATGTATTTGAATACTTGCCATGCCAAACCAAATGGGAATCTTTTTTGAGTGTTACTGGTACTTTAAATTTGCAGCAAACATTGTATTAACTGCTTTCAATAAACATGCCCATGCAAGTATTCATAACTGCACTGAGAGTACAAAGTCTACAATTATACACTACTTAACTACATTCCTGTGCATAGTATTAACTTTTCTGGCAGCTATGCTGACTTCACACTATTTGCAGGAATGAAACATGGTGCTTGAGAAAACTATCAAATTAAACATTTCAAATATATCAAAGAAGGCTTTTAAAATCTGTTTAATATGTGCCTCCAGCATTTTTCTTTACTGTACATACATTGCATTATGGATATCTCTTCTCATTTGTTCTGGAATGAATGTGGTTTTAAAAATCCAGGAAGCTGATAAAGGGCACCAATTAATATTTTGCTTCTGTGTAAAGCAGTCTGAATAACTACTGTAAGTAGTTTTTTGTCTATGCGTATTGCACCTGTTTTGTTGTGTGTGCAGTAAAATGCCTACAAGCACATGCAAACAGCCACCAGAGAGCTCCTGTTCACTTACCTGAAGTACTACCAGCGACCATTTCTACTTGTAACTAGAAATAGAAAGCAGGCTCGCAGGCAAGGAATCTGCTAATACTTAAATCATTATTTATTTGAATGCAACTTAACATTTCCTTTAAAATTGCATTCTAGTAATTACATCAAAATTGCATCATTTATAAACCAGGTATACACTCGCATAACCTTAAAACAAATGTAAATGTCCCAAAACCTTTTATAGCTACTTTGTTAAAATTAAACATCCAAAGATTCTCTAAGTATTTAAAATGGGATTTTCTGGGGTACTGAACACAATGGAACTGAAAGGGAGATCTGTTTATCTGACAAATTAAAGATAGTTGCAGCTACTCAATAGAAAAACAAGCATGCGAAGACAATAAGGAATTCAAATTCAAAGAAACATTTTTAGAGAACTGTTTGAACTGTCAGGTTTGTTTAAATGGTAGTTTTTCTTTTGAAATTACTGGCTGTTTAAATTGATTCTGATGCATTAGTAGCTAAAGGCTGATCTTATGGGATTATTTTTTTCCCATATCAAACCAATAACTATAGAACTAATCTCCCTGTAAGCACCCTGGAATTTGTAATACATATGCTACAGTACTGTTCAGATGTATGAAGCAGCCTTGCTTGCAACATGGATATGAGCTAATCTGTACTGAGCATGTGGATTTCATGTGTGCTTGGATTAAAAGAGAAGATTGAGAAACTGTAGGTCAGTGGTTCTAAACCTTTTTATTGTTGTGACTCTTTAGTACAATTCCCTGTGATTTAGCGATCCCCCCCCCCCCATAACAAGTTTTCAGTTGCAACAGACTGCTATTGTCACAGTTGTGATTTCATTATGGGACTATTGCAGATTTGCTATGGGAATTTGCTGCTTGAGAATTTGACTACGATGGTTTTAGGTGACCCCTATCAATTTTTCATTCGACTCTAAGGTTGAGAACCAAACTGATGCTCTATGTGAACATAGTATCTCTGTTCACCACTCAAAATGCTACTGTCAGACTTTGTGCCTGTCCCAGGTATGCCAGCACTTGTCAGTCAACACTTACAACTAACATCTGTCCTTATGGGCATATTTTATTTTCCACAAAAGTTGAAGAGGCACATAAACTCAAGGCATGTGCAACCACCCTTTTATTGGACTACAAATGGCAACATCTTCCTCTCAACTAGTCTGGATTACTTATATTGTTTATATCTGCAAAATTATTGTCTGTAACTGTGATTCAAAGTTGCTAAATAATTGGCAACTCTCATAATATGGCGAGTTTGTTTACTTAAAGCTGTGTTCTGCTGCATAATATAACTGGGCAGCCTATTCTTTTGTTATGCTGTATATCTTACAGTAGTGGATATATGAATTTGTGGGTTAAGGCATGGTTCACACTGGCATATTTTAACATTGCGCTCGGGGGAAAAAGAAAAGTACGCCGCAAAACCTTATGGTTCTTACCTTGCTCCGGCGCTTACGAGCGCATGTACACCGGAACACGTCGCGTATTTCCTAAGTGTATGTAAGGAATGCTAAGAATGTGGCCAGATAGGAAGGGCCGTGAACACCAAGGGAGCATTCACACTGCGTCAGGTAAGTACAATAGAAAAGTGTGTTCTGAAGAATATGCCAGCGTATTTTCGGGACGTGCTTTTCTAAAAGCGCCATGCACAGATTTTCCAGTGTGAACCTGGCCTAAACAGCAATAAAATAAATAAAACGGTAATGACCATTGGGAATTCAGTAAGTAGCATCAATAAAAAAAAACTTTAACAAGCCCCTTTGCAGTTATTAAAGGACCAGTAAAGCTATAAAAGAGAACTACCATTTAGATTGGAGTGGCAGTTCTTTCTATGCAGCGCTTGTAAAAATGTCATCTTTTAGGAGAAATTCCTGATTTTTATTGTTTTAGTGATATTTTTATTTTTGTTGGTCATAGCCGTCTTTTTAATTGTTGTTTTTTGGTGGTATTTCCACAATATATGTATTAACTAAAGTCCTTAATGGCTTAAATGGTTTTAGAGCATGGCTATACCAGGTGTTTACTTATAGTTTCAACGCCACAAACACGTTTGGTTCCTTTTCCAAAACACCTATGGATATATTTTCTTTTTATCAACCACAACATGCCTAATAAGCCTTTTCCCTTGCATATAAAATATGGCTACAAATATTAAAACTATCCCAAAACACAAATGAAGAATTCAGTTTGAAAGAGAATATTTTTGCAAGTACTGTTTATGCAAAAACTGCCAAATTAATCCACATGGAATTTTTTGTCACATAATATGATAGTATGTCACATGACATGGAAAAAAAATGTCTTGGGGGCTATTCACTAAAGTCCGAATTGTTGTGTGTAGGTGTTAATTCATCAGCTAAAGATAGTCGCAATAGACTGCTATTGTCACAGTCATGACTTTACAATGGGAGAATTTCGCAGTCGCGGATTTGCTATGGGAATCTGCTGTTTGAGAATTCGACAGTTGAATTCTCACTTTAGTGAATAACCCCCCTTGTTGTTATGCAGCTGCCCCTGATGGAAACAATACGCTAAAAAACACATAACCGTTCAGAACATAATAGGGATACGAAATAACATACTAAAAGACAATGCAAATAAGTATTCAGCCTTGTTCTGTTCTATTTTGGTTTTTCTTATGCAGATATCTTGTAGTCTCACGTCCTTTTTGTTTCCCCTCCCCAGCAGCTGAAGGTGTAATTTAAATACAAACAATGTAAATTAACAATTAGACCTCCCCTCTATTTCATGTGTAAATTCTCTGTATTTGTTTAGTTTGTGAATGCCTGCTGTTTTCAATCTTGTCTGCAATGGGTTGGCCAAAGAAGCTAAGGATGCCACTGCTGGCATTCTGGGAAGGAAGAACTAGGTAACACAGGTGTTGTGCTCACACAAGGCATTTTGGTGATAATGAGTCTAGAAAAGAATGATTTTCAGCTTTGAAAACTGGATTTTAGGATACTTCCTGAAGATGTTTTATCTATTCTAAAGCATAATAGAAAACAATGTGAATGGGTGAGATCTGTTCAATAACATGGCTTCTATTAGTAAATATTAAAACAGAAAGAAAACAGTTGTATTAACGAATTCAACTTAAAATATTTTTTTCTATATGTTGTATTTGAATAACAATATACAAATGCATATTTTTATTTTTTGGTGTTACTAGTCCTTTAAGGGTCTGTGTCTAGCTGTGGTATTGTGCATTAAAGTGCACAGCAACCACATGTTTACTTTGCTCTTTCAGTGCCATATGAGTGTACGCACACGGACGGTACTTAGCTAGACAATTCATATAAATAGATAACATAGTATTTATATGTATTGCCCATCCTAGAAGTTTGTGTGTTTTAAATAGACCTATGGGGCACAAGCCAAAAACTTGGAACAAGTGGCTGCCCAATCATGACAGGAACAATATCACTTATGGTAAAGTGGTAATTATTTACATAAATTATATAATCTCTGGAAGCAGAAATTGAATGTATAGTAAGTATAAACGCATTTTCATTTTTTGGTGTTACTGTACTTTTAAGATTACAAATTGATCAGCTAAAGAGGAAGCAGGTAAAAAGCGCCTTCTTTATGAAATCACTAAACAAACACTGAAAATAAGTAAATAGTAAATGATGATTCTAACAGTAAACAGCTGGGTAGCAATTAAGCGTTGGTGGCTAAATTGTTCCCTTAAACAGATTTACGGTGTTCTTAGTTGTTCTGCTCCTTAAGCCTTAGAAATCCTATTTAATTAACTTAAGTGTGTATTTAGTTTGTAGATTGCTTAGTATTTTTTTAAATCATGGTAATTTGTATGTTCTTTTTTATGTCTGAATTATTTGTCATAATGGTACATGTGTGGACATGAACTTTCAGCATTTTACTGCATTTTCTTATGCCCAAAGTACTGTAACTGTTTGTAATATTATAAAATTATGTTCAGACCAAAGCATTCATGTGTTGAAATGTGAACACCATCTTTTCAAGTATATTGGGTGGAAATATTTATCATGTGATCTGTCTTGTGTGAGCACAAATTGTTTTATCCAAACATACAACTGTTTTAGTGGACTGTGTGGATTTAACCACACCTAAAACAGATTAAAAGCTGCACATTTATTTCATTCCTTTACACTCCTAGTGTAGCTTGAGCTATGGAAAGAAGTTATACCACACCCTAATGTTCTGTTGTGTGCATTTCTATGTTCCATTCATTATCATTTTATTGAGTAAAAAATATAAAGCTTTTATAGAAATTTAAAGTGAGAAAATGAGAATCTTTCTAATAACCAAACAAACTCCAATGTATATGCAAATTGTGAAAAAAAAAAAATGCACCAAAATTTGTTACCATAACAATACTGGATTTGGTTGCCAAAGAAACTCTATATCCACTGTTACCTAGGAAGTGACATGATGGTTGGTCAAATCCCAGAATGTAAATAAATAAAATAAACAAATAACATATCTAAAGCAGTATTTCTTAAAAGGAGCATAACACCAAAAAATAGAATTGCCTCAAATGCATTAATGGTTACTATATATTCAGTCTGCACTTATCAAAATTCTAAATTGTGTCTGTAAAGTATGAGTGTTTTAGGCACAATTCCTGAATATATATTATCTAAAAAATATATATATAAAAAAACAAACAATGGAACTGGGAGGTGTCTAACAACATGGCTGCTATCAGTAAAGATAAAAACCAATGGCAATAAAATTCATGAAGTTGGCTTCAAAGATAACCATTTTTGAAATGCTATATTTCAATAACTTCCATGCTAATCCAAAAGGGAATTTTTATATTTTGGGTGAAACGGGTCCTTTAAGTGAAATTCTCAGGAAAGCTGCTCATGTTTGTTCTTATACTCTGTCTTGCTCTGTGCTCCCTGTCATCTTTGTCCTTCTGCTTTGTAATCACTTTTGAGCTGCAGCTCATTCCTCCACATGTAGCAGTCAAACACTTTGGGGGGAATTCAGAAAGCTCCGAAGTGAGGTGCGTAGTGTTCGCCTCACTTCGGAAAAACTGACATGCGCATGCTGATGTCCTGCACGCGGACATCAGCACGCACGTTTAAGGGATTCCCCTCCCGGCGAGAGCAATCGAGTCTCCTCGCCGGGAGGGGAATCCCTTTAATGTGCATGCTGATGTCCGCGTGCAGGACATCAGCATGCGCATTTCAGTTTTTCCGAAGTGAGGTGAACACTACGCGCCTCACTTCGGAGCTTCCTGAATTCCCCCCTTTGTCTGGAAATGTTTGTACCTGAAATTCTGCAACTTTCCGAGCCAGATATTGTATGTGAGTGTTTGGCCAATACTTTTTGCTTGCTAGTCATGACCTTAATGGTTTGATAAGCCAAGAAAAAGCAGCATAAAACCAAACCACAAAAATGTAAAGTAGGAGTCAGTGTAAAATTAAACAAAGGCAGCTAAAATGTAAACTGCCACAAAGTAAGAAGTAAGCGTCTAGTAAAGCAAGGAGTGTGGAGGCTTCAAAAGAGAAGAAAAGGGAAAGTGTATCAGGGGTAAAGTTAGCCAATTGTGCAGTGATTGCTAAGCGTAATCTGGTGACTAATGATGGCAATGTGGCATTATTTTGTGAAATTGCCTGTATTCTCTGTGCATTTATAATAAGTAAATAAAGTAACAATGAGAACACCAAATCTTAAAAGAACAGTAACACCAAAAATTCAAAATGTCTCAAATGCATTTATAGTTACTATATATTCAATCTTTGCATCCAAATATTCTATGTTGTGTGTAGAAAGCAGAACATTTAGCTTTAAAATGTTGGCTTTAGAGCACACTTCCTTTATATGTATTATGTAAAGCACCATAGAAAATAAAGGGACTGCGTGAGGTCTGTTTAACAAAGTGACTGCTGTCCGTGAACATAGGAACAGACAGGAATAAAATTCATGAACTTGCTATATTTTAACAACTACCCTGCTAATCCATGGAAATGTACTTTTTTTTTTTTTGGCGTTAGTGGTCCTTCAAAGCAGCTGAATAGTAAATGATGTTAGCTGGGACTATTGCTTCCAACTATACTTTGATTCCATTTATATATCAGTCTGTCTGATAGAGAATAAAATGAGTCTGTGGCCTAGAGGGTATTTTTGTTAATTTAAACTTTATTGCACATTACACCATTTTTCTAATGAATTGTTATTCATTTCTCTGCTTTTAAATGTTGATTTCTCTGCTTTTCCCTTGGGTCACCTGACTAAGCATGCTCAGCAGAATCATTGCTAAATGCCTCTAATGCATTTGTACTGTATTGTTATTGTATTCTATATATTCAACCCATGCTTCCAAAATTTCTAAATAGTGTCTATAATAAAGTAGGATATTTAGATTTTAAAAATGGAGCTTCAGGGTACACTTCCTGTATATGTGTTATTTGAAGCACCATAGAAAACAATGGGACTAGGCTAGGTCTGTTAAACAACATGGCTACTTCAGTAAAAATAAATTCAGACAAACATTAATACAAGTGCTGTATTTGAATAACTGCTGTGCCTATCCAAACGGGAATTAATATTTTTTTTTTTAGGGTTGTACCTAGTAACAGGATTTATTCGAAGTAGTGAATAAGCATTTGCAGTGCTAAAACAGGAAGGCAGTATAGAAGCACTACAAAGGTATTAGAGTTTAAAATAAATTATGTAAAAAAAACAAAACAAATTAAAGCAGCTAAGTTGGACACAGACTCAAGAGAGTAACAAAAACAAAAAAAATGTCCTTTAATTACATAAAGAATACAAAAATTAAAAAGTGTTGACCCCTTAAGAAATAAGGAGATTATGGCAGACGCAGATCAGGAAACAGCAAATTTATTAAATATGTTTTTCTCTACTGTGTTCACAGAGGAAAATGAAATGTCGGGTGAAAGGAAAAGTGTTAAAGTAAATGCTCCATTAAATGTTGCCTGTATAACCCAGGATGAAGTACCACACCGTTTTAACATGATTAAAATAGATAAACCACCGGGTTCCGACGATATACACCATAGAGTCTTAAAGGAATTAAGTACAGCCCTACAGAGACCATTGTTTTTAATGATTAGGGACTCTATAATGACAGGGACTGTTCCAAAGGGCTAAATGTAGAAGCAAGGTAATCCTGAGGTGAGTAATTCGTGATAGCAGGTGTTTAGGTGCTGCTGATTCCTATACTTCTGTCCCAGTACAATAGACCAATAATGTGTAATGAATAAGAAACAAGTAGCATAATAAATGATTAAACCACTGAAACAGTTTCAGTGGTTTAATCACCATTTATTGTGCTACTTGTTTCTTATTCATTATGCATTATTGTTCCAAAGGACTGGAGTGTTTCAAATGTGGTCCCTGTATTCAAAAAGGTGTCAAAGTGTGAGCCTGAAAACTGTAGCTCTGTAAGTCTAACTTCTATTGTGGGTAAATTGTTGGATAGAGATACTATCCTGGAGTATCTTAACATGAGGAAATGTATAACTGCATATCAGCATGGGTTTATGAGGTTATCAATCCTGCCAAACAAATCTAATTAGCGTCTATGACAGCAATTCTCAGTCTACCTTTACCGGTAACACCAGCGTGCGTTTGGTGACATTACCACGTCATGTGATGACGTCACAGCCAAATGTCATCGGATCATGTGTCACGTGATGATGCTCATGCACAACATCATCAGGTACACGCATCACGTGATGATGCTCATGCACAACATCATCAGGTACGCGCATCACGTGATGATGCTCATGCACAACATCATCAGGTACGCGCGTCACGTGGTGACATTTGGCTGCAACGTCACAGCTAGGTATCCCTAAATAAGGGGATCTGTGATCACTTCCGGATTTACAGTGTGTTCGGTGACCCCCTATGAGAGTGTCATTCGACCCCCAGGTTGAGAACCGCTGGTCTATGAGGAGGTGAAGTTATAGACTGGACCAGGGAGGGTCACTGGATGCCATGTACATTGATTTTTCCAAAGCATTCGATACCGTGCCACATAAAAGGCTGGTACATAAAATGAGGATACTTGGACTGGGGGAAATGTGTGTAAGTGGGTTAGTAACTGTCTCAGTGGTAGGAAACAGAGGGTAGTTATTAATGGTAAATACTCACACTGGGTTACTGTTAATAGTGGGGTACCCCAGGGGTCAGTTTTGGTTCCTTTTTTTCTTCAGTATATTTATAAATGACCTTGCTGAGGGATTGCATAGTAAAATTTCATTTTTTGCAGCTGATACTGAACTGTGTAAAGTAGTTAATACAAAGGAGGATAGTACATTATTACAGATAGATCTAGACACATTGCAGGTTTGGGGAGGAGAGTGGCAAATGTAAAATTATTTTCTAATTGAGAAAAACAGACATGGAAAAGGATTTAGGTATTTTAGTTGACAATCAACTTAACTGTAGCAACCAGTGCCAAGCAGCAACTTCCAAAGCAAATGGGGTGCATCAAAAGAGGCATAGATGCACATGACAGGAACATAATTATAACTCTTTACAAAACACTGGTCAGACCACACATGGAATACTGTGTGCAGTTTTTCACACCAGTGCACAAGAAAGATGTGGCTGAACTTGAGCGGGAAAGGTGGCTATTAAAGTAATAAAAGGAATGGGCAAAATACAGTACCAAGAAAGATTATCAAAACTGGGCTTGTTTAGTCTAGAACAAATAAGATGCAGGGATAATATCCATGTATAAATATATTAGGGGTCAGTACAGAGTTATCTCCCACAATCTATTTATACCAAGAACTGTAAGTATCACAAGGGGCATCCTCCTATGTTTAGAGGAAAGAAACATAGATTTTTTTTTTTTTTTACTGTAAGAGCAGTGAGGCTATGGAACCCTCTGGCTGACTAAGTTGTCATGGTTAATGCCGTTAAGGAGTTCAAAACTGCTCTGGATGTTTTCCTTGAGTGCAAGAACATGACAAGTTATGGGTAATAGATAACTGAAAGTAAAATCTTGATCCAGGGAATTATTCTGATTGCCATATTTGGAGTTGGGAAGGAATTTTTTTCCCTAATATAAGGATTATTGGCTCTTCTCTCACGGTTTTTTTTGCCTACCTCTGGATCAACTTGAACCTCAAATAGGCTGAACTGCATGGACTTTTTTCAGCCTTATAAACTGTTAATAAAACCTTGAACATCTGTCTAATACAGTGGTTAAAGGCATAGTGCTTTCCACCATTTATACCTTCTGTCAAATGGAAAGTTACTCGTTTGTCTGGGTGTTGTTCAATGTCTGCCACTGTGTTTTAAATAATACACCCCCCCCCCCCCCCCCCTTCCTTTATCTGACACTACTAAGTTAGCCTCTGCTAGTAAGAAAAATTCTTTATACTTTGTGTCCTGGATGATGCTTTAACATCTCAATGCATGTCATATTGCAGCAGTGCGCTAAGGAGCTACCTTAAAACCTGCTGGACATTGAAATATGAAAGCTAATAAATGCATGAGTCATTTGTTTTCCTTGATCCCATTAGCAGATTCCAAGATTGATGGAATCTGTACACACCCATTTTACTTGGCTGAAAACTCTGCAGCCATAAAAAATAAAAGTTCATCATCTCGGTGTACAGCGCTTAAGTACGAACAATAACATAAACATAGTCTGTCAACTTTTACTCAGATGCACATTTATAATGTGGGAAGAGTAAGACTAATGATGTCATTTAACTTATTGTTTAGGATGTGAAATTAGTTATTTGTACAAATTGCCAACTGAATGTGCATAGAAAACAATATGTCGTAGTAACTGAAACAAAATAGTTTTCCATACTTTATTGGATTTGTTATTCTCCCCCCACCCTCAATAAAAATTCCTTTGAACTTTTAGAAAATTAAAAATTTTTTTTTTTTTTTTTTTTACTGTTTTGTAAATGGTCTCTATCTTTCTCTACTATAGAAAACATACTGGAGCAGAAAACAGAATACTTAAATCAAAATGGACTGGGTCTGATCATATACATTGTATGCAGGGAGTTAGGATGAGTTCCTGCAGAGCAGGTCTCCCCGGGGAACCACTGAAATCCACCACCTTTGCAGTCCAACATGTCAAGAGGTAAGCAATGTCTGTATTAGTATTGATGCCTGTAGTTTAAATAATTCATAGATATTTATTTATTGTATTTGTTTATTCCTCCAAAACATGGAACTATGATAGCTGATTGAGCAATCACTGTTTTTTTTCCCCATATAGTAGCAGTCATTAAGTTCCCTGTGTATTTTCCTAATCCACTTTCCATTAAAGTAAATTTTTCTTTGGATGACATATCTCTGAGTAGTACTTTTAAGTTGACCAGAGGTTTTCCTACAACCAAGGGGGGAATTCACCATTCAGCAAAGTGAGCTCCGAAGCCTTCGGCTCACTTCGCA
>WMED01021466.1:0-11909 GCA_019650415.1 Pipa parva
ATATACAATATACACAGCAGAAAATCTAATCTAAATCTAAGATGCAGACAATCACAATGCAAAGTGTAAGATGTAATTCACAATAGCCCCCTTAATCAGTCCTTTAAGCCTTTCTAACAACATAAATCTAGCTTGTTCAACAGTATTTTTTACTTTAGAATGATTGGATACTGGTAATGATTTATTGCCCGATCTAAATACTAAATACTATACCATAAATACCATACATACTTACATACATTAGCTGCAGTAGCACTGACATTTGCATGGAATTTCCATCATGGATATTCCTTTATATATTTATAAAATAGCCATTTCTAACATAAAGAAAACTTTTCCAGTTTGAGTACATTATAGTTAATGCTTCATCTTCTTTAAGAGTCACTTCTCCAAACTGCTTCTGCATCCCTTAACTACTCCTGTAACCCCTGCGAACATCCATGTAAAAATGGCAGCAATCTCCCTACCAGTGGTTGTAAAAATAAATCCAAATAACTAAAAACATTCAACAATATAAAGCCAGAAGCAGAAATAATTGACTGTGGGATTCACTGTGGGTAAATATAAATATATATAAACACACTATAAAAATATAACACAGTCCTGGATCCTTCTGTAAAATTCTGCATTTATTGATTTGTCTCAAAATCTTTTGACATAGAAAGTAGCAGAAAAGTGAATTAATAAAAAAAAAAGCTCTGTGCTGCACTCATCAGTTCTGTAGATTTCTCCTAAGCAAAATAACATACAAGTTCATAGCACCTGTGGATACAAGAGTCATTAACCTGTATTCATAGCTGTATACCAATACTCTTAGCTGTATACCAATACTCTTAGCTGTATACCAATACTCTTAGCTGTATACCAATACTCTTAGCTGTATACCAATACTCTTAGCTAAGCGTGTGGGCTCATTCTAAGACTGCAAAGGTATTGGATTTAATCCAATCATTTTAAGATGAAGACATACAATGATGGCTTCATGGGAAGAGAGTCTAAGGGGGTAATACAGAAAAGTGCGAACTTACCTGGCGATCCTTCGATTCACCTCGCCGAGACTGGTATGCGCTCCCTTCTCTCCTGCACGTGGAGATCAGCAAATGCTTTAAAGGTACTTCGCCTCACCTCATGACCACTCGAGTCACCTTGCAAGACTGGAATACCTTTAAAGCGTTTGCTGGTCTCTGCGTGCAGGAGAGAAGGGAGCGCATACCAGTCTCGTCGAGGTGAATCGAAGGATCACCAGGTAAGTTCACACTTTGCTGAATTACCCCCTAAGTCTGAGCTAAAGTTATTATGGTCAATAAGAAGATGCCTAGAAAAATATATAAATTTGATGGTTTTATATCCCAAAATTAAACTATTTACAGGGTCACCCAAGAATGTTAACTTAATACATTTATTTCCTGTTGTTCTTTGTAATATTTGTAATTTGTAATATTTAATTTACTTGTTGCATTTATTAACTCTAACATTGTATTCTATTTGGGTTCCATCAAAACCACTATGGGAGTAGCAGCCTATAAAGTCCCTTCTTCCTATAATAAAGTGCACTTATCTATCTTGAGAGCAGAGCCCTATGTGATGAAGGTAATATAGTTTAAGATAGTTATCGGAAACCAAAATAAAAAATTCCCTACTTTATGCCATTATTCGGTAGCATTTTCACAAACTCATTTAGAAGCCCTCTGTTTTTTTATTCCTGTCATTTCTATCTCAGTGATCACTGTCTCTTGTGCTGCTATGGTTGGCTCAACCACTTGGCCAAAAAGTCAGTTTCAGAAGGTCTTATATGTAATTATTTTTCCCCTTTCTTATGTACTATAGATTGATATTCTGTGTGTATTAGAAACTTGAAGGAGTGCACTGCATGTGATGAACTTACTATTGAAACACCCCACATATACAAATAATGACTTTGACCTCTTATGCCGTAGAATTCTCCTGGCCTCTCACAGCAAATATTCTCAACTGGTGTGTTATAAAATGTTACATAATTTAATTGGCATAGCTGGATAGTGAAATCTCCTTATTTATTTAGAATTTATTATTTTTTGTTTATTGTTACATCCTGCAAAAAGAACCCTCACCAGATACAATTGGTCATCATCCTAGTAATTTAAGTGAAGAAAGCCATGCACTTTTTTTCTAGGTTAACTAGCCTGATCAAAACATAAAAAGGAATCTTGAAACCAGCATGCTATTGAGGAACTGTTATGCAGGTCATCTGAAATGTCAATTATTCCCTGCACTACTTTTCCACAGAGGATATTTTTACACATTGGTCACTGAAGGGTTTGATATTCCTATGAACTCTATGGGCAAAATTTAGTAAAATTGGAAATATTGATATCGATATTACGATACTATTTTTTTTCCAGTATCGCAATATCGATATTGCCAATGCCAATTTTACGATATCGATGCTGCTGAAATCATGATATCGGCTGATTTTTACTGATATCGCGATATCGATACTGCCGATATCACAATATCGCAATTTGCCAATATCGCCAGTAGCGATATTGAATTTCCAGTGATATTATGGATTTGTCCATAGAAATGAACATATTAGCAGATTGCGATCGAATTTTGATATTGTTGGTATCGGCAATAATAGGCAGTATCGTGATATCGGTAAAAATCGTCCAATATCAGCAATATCGATATCACAATATTGCCAAAAATTGGCCAATATTACAATTTCAGTAAAAAATGTCTGATATCACGATATCGATATTTTTGATTTTATTAAATTTCACCCATTATTTGTATAGTTTTTGATCTTGTCTACATTTTGAATACACTTTATTCATCTTGTTGATTGCTTTACAGTCTTTTAGAGGCTCTACCAGCCAAGTATATGACTTCCAAAATAAAGATAACACATGCAGTCCAGTTTTCGCTTATTCTGTCTGTTTCTGTCTGTGCACTTAGGAGAACCGCTTGATTTTTTGTTTTAGAGTATTAAATTCTCCTGCTAAATTTCTGGATCCGTGAATATCACATGGTGCAGAAAATTTGCATTTACTCTCAATGGTCTTTTTACATATGACATGACAAAGGTATAGTTTTAAAAGTCACACTTCAAATCTGTACATTACATTTATAGGTTTTATTATACATTTTAGCTTCTTTTCCTCTTGCTTATAAATATTGAATACATGCTTTTAGGTTTACTTTAAACATTTCAAGTTTTACTTCCAATATAAGCATTCTTTTTAAGTTTTACTTCCAATATAAGCATTCTTTTTAAGTTGGGCATAAGTTAGATATGTAATTCCAAAAAAGCTAAACATTCCCAGTAACATTTTCTCAGGGAGTGAAATGTCTCAAACTGACAGAAGCAAATACTTATTACTTGTAAATGTGTTGAAAAGTCATTGGGATGATGTGACTAGTAGCAGCAGAGAAACAGAGCAATATTCTGCTGAAAACAGCAAAAATGTCTAAACCAGGGAATATAAAAAGTACTTTAGAAAGAAAGCTGTAAAGTACGTTTGTACATTAACAAAGCTTAATAAATTCACCCATATTTTGTAGTAACTTGGATATCCTGCTTATGCTTTCCATTAAGACCTACCTTACTGGCTTGGCTTAAGGAAATAATGTGGAATAATATGTGTAGGTTGGATCAAATATTTCTTTAGATGTTTATCCATTTGACTAGAATAAGTGTAAAACATTGGGGAACTCAATAATATAGACAGGTAGAATCCCCCGAAATTATTAGGATTAGTATTATAATGCATTATAGTGAATATCTGATTGTTTCCCTAGCATTCACTATTTTAGTATCAACATGGTACTTGATATTTTCAAAATACACCAGGAAAGGTATTTAAAATTGTCAGTGTGTTTACTTTTGTTAATTATTTGTTTATACAAAGCGCTATGGAAATAATTGGCTTTTAAATCATAGCTGCATACTTGCCTGTTATGATTTAAATAGCCGCTTTAATGTTGCTGTTACTGTGGGGGGGGAGGGGATTGTGGGTGGTATGGGGGTCCCAGGGACCCCTAAAAAAATTAGTTCCACCGAATCACCCTAAAGTTCAAATTCGTTCAGAATTGAACTTTTAGTGAAATTTGAAATGAATTCCATTTCGTCCAAATTAATTCGGCCATCTCTAGTTACTGCTTATATTAATTAGTTCAGCAGACCATATTGTTATCTTCTGTAGTGCTTATGTGATATGTTAATGTTGTTTGAGTTGGTCTGGAGAAAAGAAAATCAATGTCAATAAATTTCAAGTAGAAATGACAGATTTACAGTTCATAGACAAAGTGCTAGATTTTGTGCATAGTCAACCTCTTTTCAAACCCTAGGGTTAGGAATTGGTATATTTTTGATACTTACAGTACTGTTATTCTCATATTAAGAGGCATAAATTTTGTCTATGAAGGATTCAGAAGATAAGCTTACATTTTGTATGAAATTTTTTTATCATTTTGCAGTAAATGTGAAAGAGAGGACAATAGGTAGAATGAAAGAGGTTACTTTCACTTATATACGGACAATTGTTAGACATTACATCATCAGAGAATAATGGAGATGTTCAGTCCAGGCTACAATGTATTACTGTGCTTTAGTGGCTTATTGCAGCATCTTTGCAAGATACATGGACAATGTTTTGGGGGGAAAGTTCCTACCTTCAATAGGTGCCACTGGCTGTTCAACACATTGTGTGTGCAGCTTGTGAAGACACTGCAATAAACCACTAAAGCACAGTAAGAAATTATAGCCTGAACATCTCCTTTATTAACTGATACCTTGTCTGGGTCTGGATGTGCAGTGACAGCTCATAAACAGGGAACCCTACATCATAACACAGTACTTTAATAGACAAGGTTACATCACTTCCATCATATTCAGCCTCTGTGAAATCATTTCTGTATTTATTTTAAGGAAAAAGAAAAAAACCATCCAGACCAGCTGTAAGTTCAGCAATGCAGAGATTTTTTTTCTTTTCTAACCCAATTTTTGGTGACTAAACTACTTTCTTGGTATTTTGTATTGGAGTACTTGTTTTATTTATTTATTTTATGGAACTGAACTAGTATATGAAATATTGATATGTAAAATGATTGTTGGTAGCACAAAAATGGTTTAAACGATATTGTTGGTGTGAGGGTAGGAATATTAGATATGGCATCTAGTAATTTATTTGGAAGAGTTGCTGAACTGCATAGTATGATGTGGTTCAGGTGTGAAAAGGGTTCCTTTAAAGCCAGACTTATTCTAATATGAGTTATGAGACTTGCAATGAAAAGGCAGGGAATTATCAAAGTAGTGGAAAACAGAATCAGAGGAACTTAAATAACTGAAGTAAGTACCAAGGCATAAAAACTGGCAGATGTTCACAAACCACCGATGTATGTACAGTAAATGACTTAAAGAATATTTAAAGTTAGTTATTATTCCATTAGTGATTATTATGCATTAGGAAGGTTTTCACATGAATGGAGATCTGTGAACTAGGATTTGGGGAAAGTTACAAGTATCTACAAAGCAGATTTTTCAAACCAGACAAGGAGGAAACAGGATAGAATGGTAGTATTGATTTACAACATCATACAGAGTTGTCAACAAAGAAATGTATTATAAATGTGTTCTCTCTTTCCGTGAATTACTGAACAGAGCTTTGGAATATATCAGATCTACTTTACACTTTCCAAATGTATACGTATACATATAAGAGTGATGGCTTATACTGTTGACATAAGAGAGTTCATTTTTATATAAAGGAAACGGTTAGTTGAGGAATGAAGTATATAGAATGTGTTATCACTTAGGTTTCCCCAAAGAAGTAGGAAATTAAAGGTTTTGTGAAGGAAGACAGCAACTTTATTCATTTCAGTACAATCAGAAGCTACATAGTGTTAGGAGTATAGGTGGTGCACATATTTAGGAAAGGAGGCCTGTGTATAGTGGGTTTCTTGAAGGCGTATAATATCACTGTAGTGTTTCATATAAATGAAATGCAGTTTTGTGTCTAATTTGAGGAAGCGAGGGGGATATTTATGTAAGTGGGAATTGTTGCTAGATGCATGAATTTTTTGACAGTTTTTAAACTTTACCAATTAATTAATGGTCGCTATTTTCTGTGATGTGGTGGCTTCATGCTCAATTCAAGGTATTAGCCCTGGACATGTATTTTCACACCTCTTCACATCTACTTGACATGAATGTGACAGCACTTTGGGTATTATTCTTCTTTCATCAAAGTTCACAATCACAAATGCACACAGGCATAAACTTGCCATTTTGACATTGCTAGAAGTAAGTTGAATTGGGGGCTCACAGCAGGTTTCCTCTGACTTTTCTGGTGCATTTCCAACAAAAGACTTGCCAAATATGGCAAAAAAAAGTGGCAACATGAATTAGCATTTATCTACCATTGGAAGAATGTAAAAGCAGCTGTTGACTTTTGGCAACAATACTGTCAAATTCACTCCAATATGTCACCACTCCTTTTCACCAGAATACGTTGAAATCAATTGGATTAGTGGATTTTTCTATTATAATGTAAAACACACAAAAACATCTCATCATATATTATTTATTTTCCTTCCAAATAAACAATACAGAAATACAATTTTTTTTTTTCATTGGACCATAACAAGTCCCTTAACAAATTCCAGTACCGTGAATTTCACATTAATTTGTATGAATCATTTGATATGTGTGTTTCAGTTGAAAACACCTATAGCCAAATCTAAAATTAAAATGAGTTTAGATGATTGTGAAAAAATAAAGAACTGCATTCTGTAGCATTTAATTAGGGTATATTCTTTGGCATATTTTATTGATTTAACGGTCATATTTTGCTGGACTCTCTAGTTTCCCTATTATTATAGTTTTATGCCTTGCTGCAAGCACTCTAAAAGGCTAACCTCCAAAAATATCAATAAGTAAAAGAATATTTTTGAGCTTTGCATATGAGGCAGGTGATCTATCTAATCTAGTGCCATAGGAAGGACTGGATCATCAGGCTGTAGAGCATTATTGGAGGTTGCCACACTTGTCTGAAGTTGATTAAATGCAGAGTGATAATAGAAGCCATAAGAAAATCTCATCTAATTGTATTGTCGTCAAAGTAACTGTTTTTATTGATCTACATTTAGCAAACCAGAACACAACATAACATGCTATTTATGCTTCTAAAATTACTACATTTCAAGAGCAAATATATTAAACATACTATTTAAAAGTCAAAAAGACACAAATAGAAATACTTCTTTCGAGCATCGCTGGCAGTCCAATATCACATACTGTTCAATTAGAAACTTCCACATCTTGAACAAGTTAAAAATAAAACGCAATGTTTTTGGCTACCTAACTTACACAGGGCTTCATGTGAAAGGTATTTAAGCCCTTTTACAAATGATCACATCTATCCACACACAGAATTATACATCTGTATTCCTATTTTCCTGTAATAGGTACACAGCTTTTAGCTTACAAGCTGTTTAGAACTCCAGCCACTCTTGCTGTGTAAGCTCTGGATGAGTGCCAGGAGTTGTAATGATAACTTGAAGAAGACAGGTTTAAAAATGACTAACAATGTAACTTAAAATGTAATTAGCTTTTGAAGACATTGTGGAATCTTTATAAAGACTGAAAAAGCCTTTTATTATTATTTAATAAAATTCAGTGAAAAAAAACTTTATCTTTGGTGAGCCATTTTGCCTGCTTTAATAAATATTGCCTTGGTTAATGTAAATCATCTCAAACAGCAGGTGAAAAAAGTAAACAATATTTTAACCAGCAACAAATGAGATAAAAAGCCAAGAATCAAAAACTTCAAAAATCAAGCCAACAGCAATATATACAAATTATAAGTAAAGTCCCACTAAGGACTGGTACATGAGTGTGAAAGTAAGGACGCTAGCTGATGAGATGACTGTGGTTTGTGATGCTTGATATCATACTAGCAATGTTGAGCATAAACAAGATGACAATTATTCCAATATTTTAATAAATGATACATAAATTGTACTATGGATAATCTTCTTTAATTTTCAAGACAGAACCAATGTGCTTGATTGTGCCACTTCTTTCTTATGCTCAGAAACCTGACTAGCTGGTATGTATGTGACTTGATTGTAAGCTCAGTGGCCCAGAAGCCTAGAAAGGTTACAGGCATGTTTGCACTGATGTGAACACAGCAATAGTCTGTGCTGCTTGAGGAAATGGAAAGCCCCAAGGTCACGTAGACCGTTACTACTAGGATCAATTTTTAAAAACAATATCTTATAGATATAACATATAAATCTTTAATATTTGTTTTTTTAGTCATAGGTAAAACAAATTTAAAAATGACAACATCCTCTTTGTACCTTTGTATGTAAATTCATGACAAATGCCTTATTTAATATCATTCTTTTGGCTATAATTTCTACAGGTTAAAGGTAAAATACATTTGTTAGATGTTCCATAGCAAAAAAATAATTGACTGCAGCAAAATATTGATGGGCAGAACAAAGACTGCATTATTATTTTTTTATGACTTTGGAAAATAACAATTTTATTACAAAAAAAAAAAAACCTCATAATATATTATAAATAAAACTCATGATAATATTTATTTGCTTTATTTCTAACACAAGTTGTAAATACTTGTTTTTATTCCTTCACATTCATTTTTCTATACTTTTTTCTTTCTTTTTGACGAATTATTCCTCAAATAATGTTATAATAAATACAAGCATATACTTTGCTTCCCACTATAGGTTTAACAATTCAGAATACTGATCTCTAGATATAGAACTTATTTAAGCTACTAATCTATGTATAAAAATCCATTATATATGTATGGTGAGTAAGGGGAATATGAGTAATTTCAGATAGCTATGGATCGGGAATAAATTAACCATTTAACATCAAGTTTTAACCAGAGCCATGTAAGATAATGTTGGAAAAATCTGTATTTTAGTAAAACGGTTTTAAAGTATCTTTGGCAAGAGCTTCACTTTCAAAGATGACTCACAAATTGTCTGGTGTTACATAATACATAACTGTTGAAGTTGATACAGTCTTGTCTTTAAATAATGACAAATCAGTCAACTAAAGTAAACTATACTTATATACTTATTGATTTTAAGGCCCAATCATTGATTAGATATTGAAGACAAACAGGGAACAACTCTTATTTGGTCTTCTTTTCAAGGGTATGGACTTTTCAATTTGGAAAAAAAAAAAAAAAGCATAAATAAAGAGAAAAGCTAGTTGATAACTAGATAGCAGCATAAAATAACTTGATCTATCAGGTGAATTGACACAATTCAAATTGTGATGAGTGCAATAGCTATCTTAAAAAGAAAAAACACATTTGGTAGGGTAGATTAAGGAAAACAAAGAAAAGGGATCACATTCTGTTAATATGGTGGAGGGGGAAAAGTAGGGCAAGAGAAAGGGAAGTAAGGGGAAAAACAAAACAAAAGAAGCAAAGAAAGAAAAACTATTTGAACTCTTCCAGAGGAAAGATCTCACTGAGTGGTGGTTTTAATCTGTGTGAGCTTAGTGTGGATAGGGTGTTGCTCACTGTAGAAGGCTTAATATGTAAAAGCATAACTTGCAGATGTTACTTTATCCTCTGGAGATGATTATTTGCATAGTGTATTCTTCCTTGGAATCAATTTCTTCAGTCACTCTCCTGCCTCCATAATAAGTAAGATATTTATGGGATAGAAAGTAAAAGATGTGCTAAACCAAGTAAATTACACCTGTACATTGTTCAAAAAAGTATTTAAATAAAAATAATATGCCTGGCTGTGATTTATTTATTTTTTTCCCATAGGCCTTCAGTGAACAAATCACCCTGATGTCTGTCTGGTTTAAGATCTTGAAGTGTGATTGATCTTAGTCCATATTTGTCCACCATGAGATTATTTAGTTCACTTAGTAGTTAATATACTGTAGGTCTTTTGATTGGTATACCAGCTATACAAAGATTTCTATGCCCCTTGCCATTTCTCAGATCATCTCAATTTTTGGAAAGTACAATGATTCATCTATTGCATTTCAATTTGTTGCTAAGTTTGATAAAATCCTCTTTGATGAAAGTCCCAATAGTTTTTAAAGTGATTAACTATGAGACAACATTCCAAGGATCTTCACTTAATTTTATTTATTATTTTTCCCACCTGTGTAGAATTTCTCTTTGGTTTTGTACCTACACAGATCTCTGTTTAGCCAAAATATATATTGCATTAATACATTCAAAATTTCATAACAACGTGTAAGATTTTGTCATTTTATAAAGTAGGTTAGCACATTATCAGTGCCAAAAAAACTTCTCTTGGAAGGAATCCAAACTATTATTTGAGGCATTAAAGGATAATTACTAGACCAAGGGGAAATTTGAAAAGATAATTAGCAAAACTTATATAGTATAAAAAATCTTATTGCTGGAAAATAAATATAAATCATCTCACAAATTTGGCAAATGCACAGGGAGATAATAGTAGAATAAAGGATACTTACATAGGTGAGTCGGAGCTTATCTTCTATTGGAATAACCTAGAAGTTATTCCAATGGAACTAAAGCAGCTTTTTGTTTTTCAGAGTTCTAGAATAATTGTTATTGCAAAGCAAGAGAGGATGGGCCTGTGCTAATGAATGCGAAGGGAAGGCTTTAATTTATGTTAGCGCAAAGCAATATCTCAAAAAGCTCCATGATTTTGTATGCTATATCACATCAAAACATACTGTATTTGGTTCTGATTTGAAATTAATTGAATACATTCTTTTTACCTAGTGCTGAGAAAGGTATTAACAATTCTGCCATTAAATTATATTGTACAAACACAAGTCAAGCTAAAATTCTAGGTATGATATTCAGTGTATGTTGCTATTAGAGTGTAGATTGGTATTACATTGGTGATAATGGTTAGTGCTACATTCTACATGCTTTTAGTGTATTTCTTAAAAATGTAATTACCACTTCCACCAGCCTCTCTTTTAATTAAAGTGATACTGACAGCAGTGGGTTTTTCCCACCATTCTAAGGATCTTTTAAAATGACCTTTAAGTCATACGAATGATGGATTTGTGGCAGCGCTGGATAGAAATAAAGATAAAAGCAAAGAACAGGAGAATACGCCCCTAGTGTGATACCGCAAAAAAATTTATATAGGAAGCAATATTAGGACTAATATTAAGATTATTAACCTAAAAAATGGATTATGTCCCAATGGTGCTATTTAACCATTGGTGAATAGTGATCAGTCACTATAGTGATGGTGTGGTAATAATAGAATAGAATAGAATAGAATAGAATAGAATAGAATAGAATAGAATAGAATAGAATAGAATAGAATAGAATAGAATAGAATAGATATTTATTGTCACTAGAAATACAATGTATATCAAGTGAGATTAGTGATGCGACCATAATACAGAAATCAATACAGATAATTTAGAAATAATAAATAAATAAATAAATAATTCAGTATATGGATATAAATATAAATACAGCAATATGATAAATATGATAATGTAATAACACTTAAAAATAAAATAAAAATAGGAAGTGAGGATATGATGTATTTAATTGGATTATTACAAAAGGTGCTCTTATAATCCGTGTTGGCAAAGCAGTGCTGGTATAGTGCTGGGGAGTATTCAACCCCCCTATTATAACACACTCACCAGACAGTGCCTAAAATTAAGCCCTTAGTAATGAGTATAGTTGCTCCTCCATTTTCCCCAGGAATAGATCCTCCTCATTTATACATGTGTGGGAAAAACAGACAGCAGACACATATATATGGGGCACATTTACTAAAGTCGAATTGGATATCCTTACAAAATCGAATTTAGGTAATGCAGGATTTGGCGATATCGATATTATATCCCATTTATTAAAGCAATGGCAGGCATTACCACAATGGAATATCTCTGT
>WMED01021467.1:1679-11908 GCA_019650415.1 Pipa parva
CCCGCTGACCCACGTATTTCCCCACAAAGGTGCTAATTTCCCCAGCAGATGCAAATCACCAAGCACAGCTGCCTATTGCCCCACAAAGACCATGTATTGTTTTTAATCTGTTGTTTTCTTGTGGAAAACCTGATGTGGTCCAGCCTCACCCAGACTCTACCTCCAGTGGTCCCCGAGTAAATCCAGTTTGAGATCCCTGCCCTACAGTACACTGAAGAACTGCCCAGCACCCTGCAGTACACTGTTAAAGAAGAACTAAAGGCTTGTCTAGGGGTTATTCTTAAGAGGGTAAGAATCCTTACCGATCGCTTTCTTTTCTTCATCTTTTTTATTTCCTGCTTCCTCTTCAACATCACTGACTTGAGCAAGTGCAGAAGCAGCACCTTAGGTCAGAATTCTGCTTTTGCACTTGCTCGACTCAGTGATATTGAAGATAAAGCAGGAAGTGAAGAGGATTACAGCGTTGTAGTAGAAGGTAAGAAAATCTATTTACAATAGAGCAGGAGGCAGCACTAGTGAAAAAAAAAAAAAAAAAAGCAATTGTTAAGTTTCCCCTCCTTTAAAAATCACCACTAGACAAGTCTTCCCCTTTAAGTATCTATTAGTCCTGCAGTAGTTTGAACAGACCCCAGTTGCCTTATGCTATATTGCACAATTCTCCAAAGCCCTGGCAGAGCCCAGACACCTCCATGCCTCTACAGTATTGTGCATAACTCAACTAGTGTCTGTATGGAAATTCCATGGAATTATTAGTAACATGTAGACTGTGGTATTCTAAGACAGTTTACAATTTGCAATTTTTTTGGAGTTTCTTAATTATTAAACTTTTTTGTTCATGTTTGCATTTAGTGTTTCTTGTTTACATGTAATGGCCTTCTGGTTGCTAGGGAAAAATAACCTTCCAACCAGCCACAGAGTTAAGTACTGACTCTAAGGATGGATTTTTCCATATTTCACCACTTTTCTAACATTTTATCTAAACTGTTCTAACATTTTATCTATATTCAATATTCTAACATTTTATCTAAAAAAAAAATGTGATTTTCAATATCAATAGCGTCCATTTTTTAGCAAAAATTTCAATAGCGCCCATTTCTTCCGCTGCATCTTCTAAATTTTTGACTTGTCGATATTTTCCAGCTTCTGACCTGGAAACAAACCATAATTTCTTAAGGGACAGGGATAAGCTGCAATTCAGAAAATCCTGTCAAAATTACATTGAAATGCACCGATAATACAGGGAAAACTGTTTTTCTTTTCTTTTTTTTTTTTAAATATTTTTTCTGATTTTTTTTTTCTTTTTTTATTGAATAGCCAAAAAATACATCAGAAAACAAATTGGTGTGAAAAGAAAGAGTAGCTGACTTTTTGGACTTTTAGAAAATTTTCCCCAAAATGTGCCAGTTACAAGATCAGAACAGAGAGAGAAAGAATGACAAAAAAAAAATCAAGGTACAGATTCATTTTCTGGTTGCCTGGAGTTAGTGTCTCTAGGCAACAGAAAAGCAAAACAAAGTGAAATCGTTCAAAAACCACAAAAAAATGCCAAATGCAAGATGTCTGCTGCTATGTACAATATACTACAAATGGATTCCCCTTTAACGGCTTAGGCACATCAATAGCGGGAGCATCAGAAAGCAGAATGCTGACAATGCAGGAGACTGGGGCTCCTGCTGCCAAATGTATTGCTTCCTCATTGAGGGGTATAGTGTAATAGTACACTACAAGGGAAAATTTTCTAACACAATTTGGACCTTTTTGATTTGTTTGCCCTGTATCGCTGTTAATTTTCATTTTTCTATACTTTTCCATTCCCCTGATTTCTAAAAGTTTTCACCATTAAATTAAATGCTTTAAAACACATTTGGCCCTTTAGTACATCGCAATAAAGTTGTGGTCACTATTTTTGTCTCTTAGTGACTTAAAGTAAAACAAGTCACATGAAGATATATATGGAGAGACTTCCTTCTTCAGGACGATGTTCTATTCAGGATATACACGAGTGGTTGTATACACACAGGAACATGTCCATTTACTAAATTAAATTCTCAGAGTAAATGGACTTCTAATCTTACCTCAATGAATAAAGTCAACAAGTCCTAAATTGGTAACAAGAGATGTGAATAACACATCATCTCTACAAAAAAATCCCCAAAATGGTGTCACATGGAGTGAATTAGAAGCATTAACAGAATTACCCCACAACAAAAAGGTGTTCACTCTTAAGGGATTTATATAAAAGGTGACGACCTTTAAACTGCTACATTGTTAGATGCCAAATGAAAGACAATGTTAAAACTAATTGTCTAGAAACCAAACACTAGTATTAAAACACAAGTCCATTTCAGAAATTGGCTCTCCACTTGAACTAATTAGGAGAAATTCATGATGTCACGACCATAGGACGTGCAGTATTTTACAATGGTAATGGATGAATTATCAGCCTAGAAATGCAGTGACACATTAGACTGTAAGATGTACGGGGAAGGGACCTCCAACCTCTTGTGTCAACCACAACCCGGCACTTAAAGTGATCTTACGCTTGTAAGTTACTCATTTGTAATGTGTGATGCACTTTTCCCATGTCTGTATTGTATCTGTATTGCTGAATTATACAGCGCTGTGTAAATTTGTGGTGCTTTATAAATAAAATTATACATATATACATTAACTAAACAGCATTGATACCAGCTACTTATCAAATCTGGTGCAAGTAAATCCTTATATTCCCATTATGACTTACCTGCATCTGAATTCTTTCCCATTCTGCTTCACTGATTTCTGAAGTGCAGCTTCCTTCAAGCTGGTGGAAAACTGAACGACTTGCTGCAACGGACCGATCAATTTCAGCAAACAGGACATCAATATCTACATTAAATGATCTCAGTAGTCTGTCTGTGATTTCTGTCAACTGATAATAAGTTTTAAAATAAGTTTTACTGAAAGGCAGTCAATAATACTTTCAGAAGAGATATTTACTATCAATAGCACAATCAGCCTATTCATTAATTGACACATCTCTACTGCCCTATCACATTACAACATAATGATGAGTTTGTAAGCATTGTAACTGATGCAAATGTGGTTGAACTACTGTTCAATTTGCAGTGTAAGTGATGTGAATGTGAGTGGATTATTGTACAATGTGCAGAGTAACTGGTTGATATATGAATGAACTACTGTGCAATGTGCAGTGTACCTGATGTGAATTTTGACTGACTACTTTACAATGTGCAGAGTAACTAATAGGCAACTAAGCTATCTACAGCACAATTACTAAATAACAGTAATCTAAAAACAAAATGATGGGAGGTACAGCTGAGGCAATCTTTACCATAAAGGGGTCCTTATTTTATTTCTTTCAAGGGCCCTATTTTGTCCAAAACCCAACTCACCACACACATGAATACACATGCATTTTGGTTTCTGTGGCATAAGAAGTTAGCAATGAATTTAGGCATATTTCAGTCATTTGCTGCTGGTATTCTTTATAAGAAGAATGTTGTATATTTTTGGACATTTTGTATCATTTTGATTTGTAAAAAATCATTAGCCTTTGCTTTAATCTTACTTTCTCCTATTCAATTTTAAATTGTTAAAAGTTCAAAAAGAAAATTCAACAAAACAAACCAAAAAGGACAATTTTCATCTGCTTCATTTCATTTTTCTTAACAGTAAGAAATTAAAATAGAAATATACCATATTATATACATATACTGTATATGGTATATACATAATATACATAATACAGTTGCCTGTAGACATGGGCATTTCCTGGTGCTATTGTAGTAAACTCAAATATAGAGAATAAATTGTAATGTTTCCAAGTTTGTGATCTTTTTCTTGGAAATAAAAATTTTCTATGTGATACAAATAAAATTAAAATAAATTACTGAAATTAAAATGAATTATAATTAAAAAATAATTATAAATTAAAATTAAATATAAAAATTCAACAAATGTATAATAAAATTTAAACTAACATATTTTAAATCCTTTAGCAATGATTAAAAAAAACAACAACATTTTAACAGCCCCATAGTATTTTTTTTTTTCACTCAAGGTTAGTTTAAACTCAACAAGAGAATCCCAGGCAGACGGCAAATATAAACCTGACTATTTTACAGGGAAAACTCAGTGTGCATCTTACATTTTTCATCATGCAGAAAACATTTCTATTATGCTATAATTAATTATCCTGAAAATCTAGTTCAAACTTTACAAAACTATTTCTGTTTTCAAGAAAAGAAAAAAAAAACATTTAGCTTATTTCAAATCAGTCTTGTATAAGGAGAAGTCACAGGGCTTAAAGCGGTGTTTGCTCAACATAAAAAGAGTCGTACTTATTATTGAAAAAACCACTAGCATGTGTATTGTGATGCTGTGAAAAAAATGTAGGGCCTACTTTCTGCCTAGACAGATTTGGACAGCTTTTATAAATTAGAGCAGCAATGTAAACCAATTAACAAGATGTATGCCTTTTACATTTTCCTTTAAATTGATCTTTTGCTAAAAGTTCTTTTGTGTCTTAAAATAAACAGATATGTAAACGTGTATTGGTCATGCATGTCAGGGAAATGAAAGGAAAAATAGGTGTGTATTTTCACTGATTAACTATAATAGAGAATATATATTTATATATTTAGAAGAACCAGAATGTTTTAACATTTTTTTTTTGCAGAAGGATTAGAAGAATAAAGCAAGATGTATAATATTTACTTTTATAAAGCACATGTCTAATACATCGTACATTTTTATGTTTCCTGTGATGAGGTAGAGAAATGGAATGATTTAGTACATTTTATTTAAGGGAAAGTACACTATAGGGGAATATTTTTTATTAAGTTTTAAGTTTTTTTGTCTGGAGAAAGTGCCTATTTTTATTGATATTTTGATGGTGTTTTTGCCTATTTACAAAGTTATTCAAAGCAGGTTTTATCACCCCAAAAGTGTTCTCCAGCCTCAAACTGGCATAAACCATTATTCCCTGTGGAGTCCTGACACTTACCTACAGTCAAAAAAGATTTCCCATCATAGAAAAGGATATCGATAGCAATCTGAAATGGAAAGTGATCATAATAGAAAAAACACTGCAAAGTGAATCACTTTCATCTGATTGATATTTGTCGATAGTGATTTTATTTCAATTTCAGTTTTATTGAACCTTTATAAATCAGGGGAAACTAAAAGTATTGGAGAATTAAAATTAACAGCAAAACAAGACAAAAAGAATGAAAAGGGTTTGAAATGGTCTTAGTATAAATATCTCTATGTATTTTAACTTTATTCATCTGCAAAGTCAGTAAAGCATGAGGGTGATATCTACTCAGAACCCTACATTTCCTCACTTGTATGGCCATACATTCCTCAATGTCAACTTTGTTCCAACCAAAGAAACCAGCTTTGCTTGCCACGTACCAATACTGCCCTTTCTCGTCATAAACCCTTTTCTCTTTCTGCGCCATACAACTAGAATTCTATACCCCTTTATCTTTGCCAGGAACATTCCCTCCACACTTTCAAAACCAAACTAAAATTCTATCTTATGGAGCATTAGCACTGTTTTTCTGTAAATATTACATTGTATCCTTAACTAACTATTTATGTTTAGTATGTATGTGTATATACTGTATATCTCTTTATTTACATATCTATAGATCAGTGTCCCAGTTGTTAAAGCTCTTGTTACCCTTCTATCTGTGTAGGTCTTCTTTATACTTAGATTGTAAGCTCTACGGGGCAGGGACCTCCATCCTCTTACATCAATCACAACCTGGCACTTAAAGTGATTTCACACTTGTAAGTTACTCACTTTTAATGTGTAATGCACTTTTCCCATGTCTGTCTTATATTTGTATTGCTGAATTGCATAGCGCTGTGTAAATTTGTGGCACTTTATAAATAAAATTATACATATATATTTACTAAAAGACACAATGCAAACAAAGTAATTTCCTCCCGATATCTTTCTTCTGTTTAGCATTTTGACCATATTGACCCATTTTTCTAATGTTTCAAAAATTTCTTTAGGTTTCAAACAATGTTTTCTATTTTCATGGTTATGCTATGTGGTCTGGTGGCCTTCTTTCTCCTACTTGGTTTGTAGTATATGTGCAGTTTTCGAAGAAGACAGATACCCTTTTATGGATTATGGTACAGGCAAAAGAGGATTGACTGCATCATCAGAATACAATAGAACAGGAAATTATTTTTTTGTTTAAATTTATTTTACAGGTTTAGAGGTCACATTTACAAAAGAATTGCACTCTAGGAGGTAAGAGTCCTGCCTCAGATTCTTCAGCCTATATACAAGTAGGGGGTTGTCACAGGACAAGAGGGTAGTTTATTTATAGGGTCCCACTCCTAAACAAGGCTCTTAGGTTGGAACATGGACCAGAATTTTACCTGTAGGTTAGGGCCCACGCCATCACCATCTGACAATGACTGACTCATTCAGGATACTGTCCCCTTATCTAAGGATTGGGGGTTTGAGAAGTCGATGTTAACCCCCTTATCTGAAATTATTTCCCCTTAGACAACTGGGTATTTAGGGTATGGGTCGAGTTGACCTAATCCTACAGCAGATGTTTTCCACATCCAGTGTAAGGTGTGAAGTATGTGGGTTCCATGGACCCCATCTATAATCCCAGGGACCTAAGTGGGCCAAAACAGGTGCAGCAGCTGTGGTTGCAGCCTGACACCTGGCTGCACTGATAGGTTCATTGACTTGAGATGCATCAAACCTGTCAAATTTACTCAATATCTGGAAACCCATTTATTTATTTTCAATTTTTTTTTTTTACCAATTTTTATTACCATAGTGAAACATCAAGAAAAAAATTGTAAGAAAAAAAATGTAACAGCCTTCTCTCCCCTTCATAAATATTGCCCTAATTACTGCGTCAGCGTTCCAAGCTGCTTGCTCTGTTTTAATGACCTCCATGAGAAGTAAAAGAGATTTAAGTACTGTTGAATGGAATTTAAAATTAAAAATATCCCATATACTTAAAGAAATATCAGCATTAACTGAAAGCCAAATTTGATTGTAACTATATATATAAGCGAGAATTTGCATGTATAGGTACAAATCCAATTCTTTAGCCATGTTTACTTGTTTAGTAAGTTATGAAATTGCAATATTTACTAAGGGGCAAAATTATCAAACTTAACTGCTTTTCAACCAATTCACCTATACAATAATATTTTTTTTGCTGTGACAATATCAGTTGTGTTATTTTGCCATAAATTTATGATTTCAACAAAAAGGTATTTACCAGACTATGAACATCAAATTTTCAGTGATAAAAACTGCAAAATCCACTGCAGAAAATATGGCATGACATTCTGACAACACTGGGCTGAAATAATAGAAAATGCCTCCAAAGAACACTAACAAAATTATAGATGTTTATGCATTTTTTTGCACTGTTTTTGGTAAATAGACTAAACAAAATCCAGAAAGAATTCAGGTCAAAAGAAATTGAAAATTGCAAAATTGCAGATCTATAATATTTTAGAATAAATTTGCATCAAGTGTATAAAATGTTTTCTTAACCCAGGTAGCAGAATTGCACCAAAAATATGGCAAAAGATGTCAGAATTAAAAAAAAAAAAAAAGTGGTGAAAAAAATAATCAAAGGGACTCTTTCTTACGGGAATTTTTTCTAAGCTGAGTGATAAAAAAAAATATAGTCAAATCAAAAAGGTCAATGGATGAAAGTGAGAGTTTGCTGTTTAGTAAAGATTCCCTTTGGTTTCTAAGCAGAGAAAAAATACAAAAACAGGTTCACAGAGACTGGTGTTGTTAAAGGCATAGACCAGTTGGTACACCACAGGTTAAACAAAGGTAGAAACAGAAAAGAAAGTAAAAAAAATTATATATAAAAACATAAGAGGCCAGGTGAACTTTGTGCACTATGGGGAGTAGTTTTTTTCCCAAGTAATCCATCTTAATGTCAGCAAATTGCTTACTAATGTGTTGACTTATGGCAATCCTCAAAAGTATAATGAAAAGGGCAGGAATTTACAGCATATCAGTGATAAGCTTTTACTGGGTTAATGCCATTTGGAACCCACTCCAACCAGAAACATAGGGTTCGTCACTGCCAAAAGCCTTTACAAACACCCCTGCCTTTATAACATGTGCTAAGATTTCAGACGAGAAATTTAGAGGAACAATCACATGACAGTAGAGAAATATGCCAAAGCTCTCTCGTTCATTTCACAGCCAAGCTATCTGCTTCTAAAGAAGGGCACTGACATTAAGCTCTGCTGCGAGATAATGTAATGCACATGAGAAAGACTTAACAGCTGCAATAAAATGTCCAACTTCAATTAAACGGCTTATGCAAGCAGAGTTTATAGGGAAGGATCAAAGAGCCTTAAGGCTCCATCTATTGCAATCTAGGTAACAGTTTGCTTTCTGCACACACTGATTGTGGATATTGGCAGAAATTAGATGGTTTTGCTGACCTTTGAGGTACACTTAGATCTCAGTAAAACTACTGTGACTCTGTCGCACATACAATAAACATATCAGTATCAGGCCCCTTTGTGGAACAATAAAAAGGAACCAGGTAACTTGGGAACATAACAATGAAATAAAGGACTATGATTCATCAAGACTATTCTGATTCATTCCTTTTGTCGAAGATTTGTATCTGAAGACATGACATTATCCTATTCATACATTGTGGGAAAAGAATGTGCTAAACAGGGACTTTACTTTTGAAACAGTTGAACTTGTTAATGATGATTTATAGAATGGTTATCTGACTTTATTAAAATGTCTGTTTACTTTTGCTTTGTGTCCTACATGATCATTGCAATTTCAATAATAATTTCAATACTATTTCGATACAAATTTTGGGCCATATTTACTAAGACCACTTTGAACATATCAATTGATTTCTTCCCCTTTCACTGTCAGTTTTTTGTTTCCTTGTACTTTTTGACTTCCCTTATTTACAAATGATTGATAAAAACATTTCCCCATCAAAATATATTATTAAAGGGGCACTATAGTGCTGATATAACTGCACACATACACATAAAACTTCTTTATACTAAGCCAATTGCTGACACAAATAATTAAAAAAAGTTTAGGGAAGAAATAATACTTGCTGTTTGTTTCCCTTAATTAGTTTTCCTTAGAGCTGACATTTTGTTTTCCCCATACCCAAGTTAGGCAACATGAGAAGAAAAAGCTGTTCGACTGCTATTGGTTAAGCAGTGTGCTGACCTTTTGGCCTCATTGTTTACATTCCTGAAATGCAGGAGATTACAGAGGTGTTAAGTAGTAAGTAGGGCAAAAATGTCCAGGGAGGGTATCTTTTCATGGAAAACTGGCCAGTACATGTCACACACACATTTCCTGGTGCAGGAGTTTATCAGTGCTGCCAACTCAATCATTCTGCTTCAGATGAAACCTCTACTGGGGAGAAATGCTTCTCACTAAGGTATAGTACTGCATATCAAAACATGTAATCTGACTAAAAGGGGCACACTTTGCAAAGCTTTTCTATCAGGGTTCCTTCCTTTACAGATCGATATCAATGTCTCTAAATGACAGGACCAACTCCATAGGGAATAATGGGTTTATGCCAGCCTGAGGGTGGAGAATTCTTGTGGGAGATAAAATGTTTTTTAAACAGTTTAGTAAATAAAAGAAAACAGTAATATTGTTAAATATAGGCTAATTTTCTCCTGCATTTACTAGTGAAAAAAACCTGTTTGACTTTAGTAAATGTGTCCCTTAATAGTGACGGATGTCAACATATTTTATTTATATTTCAACACAATTTTCTGATTTCCACATTACCACTGTCCCATAGGACATTATTGGCAAAGGATTTTTAGAAAAACTGAACTGAAAAGTCTGTAATTTTGCCCTGTAGTAAATTTTAAAAATAGACAACAGAAAAATATGGTGACAATTCATGGAAGTTGAAAAGCTTCCATCTTTTTAAACCCAATTTTTTCTTTGAAATGCTAGAAAAAAAAATGAAAAAAAAAATTGAGAGAAATGATTTGAAAAAAAGCTGATTTTTACTTTTTTTTGCTCTTTTTTTTACTGTTTTCCTTTTGCTAACTACATGCATTGCAGCAACTATTTGATACCCCTTTAGGCTTCAATAGTAACTTTTGTTGCCGTGGTTAACCTTTCAGGGTTACAGTGGTGTGAAAAAGTGTTTGCCCCCTTCCTCATTTTCTGTTTTTTTGCATGTTTG
>WMED01021469.1:0-11908 GCA_019650415.1 Pipa parva
TATGAAATATTAATACTTTATTTTAAAGCTGGAGCCGGAGTCGGTACATTTCTACCGACTCCAACCAAAACTAACTCCGACTCCACAGCCCTGGCTGGCGGGCAAAGGGTTAAACAATACAAGTAAAATATAACAAGGGTACATCAAATTTAGTGCTAGGTAGTGATTGACACAAGAGGTTGGAGGTCCCTGCCCCAAGGAGCTTACAATCTAAGTAGTCATTTTCTTTTATAAAGGATCAGTAAAAAAAAAAAATTTCACTATCAATCAGGGCACTAGAAAAGTACAGGAGATGAAAATTAACAGCAGAATTAATGGGAAAGGTCAAAATTGTCTTAGCAAATATTCCAATGTGTTAAATATTGCCATTATTAAGGAAAAAGACCATTTTAGGAGTAGGTCATCTTCAGGTGTTATTTTCCACACATTCAAAACAAGTTTCTAGACTTTGTAATTGTTCTTTATATCTTTTATGCCCATTTTATTGGATTAACAATCAGTTTAATTACACACGCTTTCAAGGGGTATGTCCTCCCTTTCACAGGGTTATTGCTTGAGACTAAGGGAGGACAAACATGTTAAATTATTGTCTATTCACCCACTCACACTGACTGCTACTCTAATTTAAAAAAAAATTGCATTATTGAAAGACCTAAAAGATAAAGCAAAACAAAAGTCAAAAACCACTAAATTAAAAATGACTAATTGTAAACTGTCTTAGAATGCTACTGTTTATAAGATAAACATAAATACCAAACAGATACATCTGCTTCAGCTCAGTAATGTCCTTATGTACAGGCTATATTATATAATATAGTTTATTAATTAACAATCAGTCTGCATGTAAAACTACCATGTTTATGGGATTAGATAGAAAAATGAAACAGCTCTAGTATCCTTACAAGTCAACACTCTATGTCTGGAAATAAACATTATTTGATATTTTAGCAGCAAATATCATTTAAAAAGCCCCATTTATTATACAGAAATATAAACCTAACTGTTCTCTAAGATATCTTTCTCTCCACATTTATAAATAGATCTACATTCATATCACAACACATACCTACATCTATACATATGTTAAAAATAGGAAAAAGCTCTCTGCACTCTGAGGAATATCCTTATCAAAAAGTTTAACATTAAGATAACTTCTGAAGATGGATGCACTCACATTCTATAAACAATTATCCTGGGATCACAAGAGGAAAACAGAAAAGCAATAAATCCCCTTTTCTCTCTCATCTATATATCTACATGAAATCAGAATCTTAGTAAATGAAGGGGCCCACCATACAAACTAATACTGAACATTTTGAATTGTAAATTGTGTAAAAAGTAGTTAAAAAGTGAAATACATATAATTTTTGGAGTTCCATATTCTTACATTGTGATGTAAGTTAGGAGAGCAGTTGTGCAGCACTCCCCAATAAGTTGTTACTTTAAGTTTCAAACATTTCAGAAGATTCAAACCTCTAACTCATGTAACTCCACAAGACTTATAATTAAATAATGGAAGCAAACTAAGCTACAATTTTATTCAAATAGCTGCTCAAAAAAAAAAAAATACATCTGCTGTTCTTGGATGATTACAGAAAATTTCTTTACTTTTTGCATGTACGACATGAGCGTCTCAAAACATTAAAAGCAAACAAAGTGTTATTAGCTTGTAAATTGTCATCTGACCTACAACAATCCATGCTCTACTTAACAGTGCTTTGTATGTACAAAGAGGAGAAAAAAAAAAAAAACTGCATAACAGATGATGAAACTGGGGCAGGACATAACCATTCAGGAAGCCACCAAGCTTATGCATTGTTCTGCTAGAACCGTTTCCCTTTTCTTTGTAACTTTGTTCCTATACAACTACATATAAACATAGGAGCTGAAAAGTCTTAGCATGATATACCCACACACTAGAGATTACATTATAATAAAAATTACACATCCTATAACACATGAAACAAATGCACCACTACAAACATGTCCTTTCGGCGGCATCTCATAGTATAAAAGAACATTAAACTGGGCATGATTACCACTAGCAATAGCTCACGTTGAATAAATGCCTTGGTTAACAACTGTATACACCCACATTCAACAACTGTCCTCAAAATTCACTGCAGGTAATTGCTAAGCCCAATACACATTTTTCAGTGCAATAACCCCCAGAATCTATTGGCGCATACATTTTAGATCCTACAAAAAACATATATGTTATACATATGAGGTGCTAGGCTGGTTCTATGTTCTTTAGCACTGCTGTATTTACAGGCTAGACAGACCGAAGGGTAAAATAACAGACGTATGCAATTTAAGCAACAGCGGTATGCAGGCAGTGGCTAAGACTAGCAAAACAGTAGACATCTGTATAGATATCCAAACAAATAACTTTGGTCTGCAGTAAAGAGCTTTCAAAACCACACACAAGTAGACCACAGGACTCTTTATTTCCCAGTCCCTCTGAATAGTGGATCATTGCTATATCAGACGTTTTTAATTTTCAAAAGTGCCAAATTGTCATAGGTTAAAACCAAGTCCATAATATTTTCAGTGAACCAAACCAGGCCTCATTTATGGTGCATTATGTGACAACGTTTCGACTGTGACAATCCCCTTTCCTCATCATTACAGATTGCGCTTCTCAGGGCATGGGAAGAGATAGACATGTTTCTAGTCAGGAATTGTTATCACATAAACATTGCATTAACAGGAATTCCCCGAAATACACCATATACCTCTCCTCACATCTCGCAAGGCTTGCCCAGTGGCCTACACACCATATACCTCTCCTCACATCTCGCAAGGCTTGCCCAGTGGCCTACACACCATATACCTCTCCTCACATCTCGCAAGGCTTGCCCAGTGGCCTACACACCATATACCTCTCCTCACATCTCGCAAGGCTTGCCCAGTGGCCTACACACCATATACCTCTCCTCACATCTCGCAAGGCTTGCCCAGTGGCCTACACACCATATACCTCTCCTCACATCTCGCAAGGATATGTATTATATGCAAGTATATGTATTATAGGCCCAGTGGCCTATAATACATTGAGGAAAGAGTCAAGTCCTCTCCCGGTCTCTGTAAAAAACACTACTAATTCGACATCCACAACTCCTGGGCTGGTATGTTCAAGCTGTTATTGCTGCCTACGAGGACTGCGCAGAAGTGACGGACCCCACTCCCCTCAGTCACTGTGTTCTTGTTGTTGCTCTTACCGATTTGTGGCAGCTCCGGGCCTTCCAGGCGTCCGTTACTCCTTATCACTGAATTCCTGGTAGCAAAATCCCCACGGTGGCCCGCGGAACAGGGACCGGTGTTGTGGAGGAGGAGGGAGGGAAGGCCGCGGACGTTCGCATGGAGCCTGTGGTGGTGGCCGCGGCCTACCTCCCTCCCTCCTCCCCTTCTCCGGTAACCGGTCAAAGCAAAGGGAGGGGGGGGGAGGGAACCAAAACAAGCGCGGTCCCTTCCGAACCACAGAGAACAGGTCAATTGAACCTCCTCTAATCCAAACAGGTACGGTCCGCGTGATCGAGTCACCCGGGGGAAAAAGTCAAATAAAGTCTGCAGCAGCAGGTCCAGAAAACGGACAGCAATCGGTAAACAGGCCCCAGTTACCGGACGAGGACCCCTAACGATAGGCGAACGACTCGGTACTGAAAGCAAAGACCAAACAATAATCCGATAGAGGTATGTATGGCGTCAATATGCGCCACACGGATACAAAAATAACGACCCCGTTTATCGGTAACGTTTGCCTCACAGGCCGCTCCCGCGCGCGCCCCCAGTCACTTCCATCTCCAGCCGCTACCACGCGCCCTTTGACTCCCTCGAGGCGCGCTCCCTGCGAGAGAAAAGCGATGGCGACGTGAGAAGCAGTTTCATTGGGTAACAAGAGCGCAGCTTATATGCCTCGCCAATTCCGATTGGTTAGGGCTTTGTGGAGACGTCATCTGAAAACAAAACTGGGCGGGATCACCGAAGACTGGAGGGGTCGGACTGGTTGCTTTGCTCTGCCTTGTTGTACTGAGCTTGTGTTGTTGTGTCCGGTGACGTTAGGGGGAGGTGGATACATTGTGTACGGAAAGACCAGCTTGGGAAGGAGCCGCTCTATCCTGTTACTCTCGTTGGCCGTTTGACTGAAAAATAAAAAAGGCTTTGGGGAGTATTTGTCAAGCTTTTTGCTGATTTTTCCCAGGATTGAAAACAACTTTTCGATGTAAAATAAAAATGCATTTACATATGTTGGAGAATTCGACAGTCGAATTAACCCCCTAAGCCTTAAAATGCAGCAATGGCAGGACAATATCCTCTTCCTATCCCTATAAATTATCCTGCTACTTTTTTGATAAAGATTTATGGAAGTTCACATAAATAAAATGTTTTCAGTTTGATAAAACTGTTTATATTTGAGTGTATGCTAATTTCAAAGAACATCTATGCTGAAGTAATTCTATTTTTAATCCTTTTGGGGGGGGGGGCAATGCGGGATTAACCTCTCCAAAGCTTATAGGTACAGAATACTTGGCGCTCTACATTAGACTATAGCCACTGGCTGACCACAATCAGACTAAATTATACAGTAAACTGAAACACTTTCTTTATGAGACTCAGAATTCCATGCAAAACAAAATCACTAATGTCAGGTTTAACATTCGAATATTAAAAATATGTAGCTCGAATCAGCGTTAGACTGGGGTTGATGGGACCACTGGGAATTTATCCCATGATCCACTTTGCCTATGTCAGGAAGAGGCGCTCTTCTGTATGTTCTACCTATAGACACAAGCTTCTTGTGGTAATAAGGAAATCAAGCACTGCAGTTGCTCATGAACATATGCATTACATTTTTTAAAATAATCACATTTAGATTGTGCTGGTCTTCAACAGTTCAGCAGCATGCTGCAACTGTTGTGCAATCCTTCTAGTCAACAAAAAACCTGCTTCCACACTTATTTTATAATACAAATGGACAGGCCAATAACTGTTGGTAACAAAACTGTTTCTTTTGAGTCCAGGATTTTTATGAAAATTGCAGCTACTATATGTGTTGTTTAAAGGTAGCAGTTCACAATACTACCAGTGTAAACTTTTTTATGGGAGTAACTATAAATTTCATTTTTGTAGCTTTTTGACAATCTGAAATACTTCTGACAATTTTGTCAAGTTGTACAGAAGTTTCCCCTATCAAGATCAGACATTTGCATTACATTAACATAGTCAGTGACTATTATTTTTGCAGTCTAAACTGCCCTATATGATTTTATTAAATCTTATGACTGCAGTTTTTATAGCTGCTTCTCAGTTGCATAAAAATGGCTAGTATAAGCAAGCCTAATTCTTTAGTAACTTTAAGGACCATTAACTCCAGTAAGACCATTACCACTGGGACTGTCATGGTAGTAATTCCTTTATAGTAAGAATAACTTATCTTTAAAGTTTAATTAATGTTTTATATTTCTTTGTGTTCTACATACAGATTTCAGATACCTTTTATATGCTGTATAATCCACTCCCAGTAACATTATTTTCAGTTGATCTTTAGATAATACATATTCCTTAACTAAACAAAGTAAAAGTATAAATTAAAATATAGTATAGTATAGCATATGAATGAGTATGGTGCTCACTTTGCAGGGTTTCGGGAGAATGCTAGAAGTAGCCCTGTCTACAAATAGGTCAACAAACAATGCAACAGTTTAAGCTTCTGTAAATAATTACATAAGATTACAAAGAACTGGGTTATTATGTGTTAACAGTATTCTTTAATGACCAGTAATACCAGGAAAGGAACAAGGAAAATAGAATTTCCCATTTGGTTTGTAATCACAGTTTTTCCTATATTTAAAGCTACATTGTGTTTGTTTTGCCTCCTCACTGGTTGCAGCCACTTTAAAGTAAATAAACCTTCACTCAGTCCATTGTTTCCTTTGAAACATTTTATAATACATAGAGCCCAGTGTATAAAGGGTGGTTGCAACTAGCATTTATTAGAATAGCAGAATTCCATAAAAGTCAGAAATTTAACCTCATGCTATACAGCAATGTCATTTTGAAGTATACTGCACAATTCTATCAAGAGAGTCATGATTATTATAATAAAAAATTCAACAGAAAGATAAAGTGACATTAAAGGCTTCATGTTATGTTAAGCCTAACTGACAACCATCCTCTCATAGTGGGTTATTCACTAAAGTCCGAATTGTTGTGTATAGGTGCGAATTCGCCAGATAAAGACAGTCGCAATAGGCTGCTACTGTCGCAGTCTCATCTTTATAATGAGAATATTGTCGCAGTTGCGACTTTATTATGGGGAAAATTGTCACAATCTTAACATTTAAAAAATCGTTGCGACTTTACAATGGGGAAAATGTAGCAGATTTACTATGGGAATCCGCTGTTTGCGAATTCGACAATTGAATTTAAACCTTAGTGAATAACCCCCATAGTGTAAACTGGCATAACAGTATATTACAGCATTAAGGGAGGGGCAACAGCTAGAGTTTTGTTGGACAGAGGCAAAATTCATTTATGAGGTTAAGCATAGTTTAATGAGTGAAACATTTTGTCCTAGAATTTTATATAAAGATACTTCTGAGGTACTGTATGTAATTGTGTGATTTCATCATCTTTTATTTACTTCTGTTAATAAGTCTTTGCTTTCTTAACAGGTTCTGACTTGCCAGTGCAATTCAGCAATAGATAAGAAGTCATAAAATAATATAGTTGGGATCCTTGTTAGGTGGAGATCACACAGATTAACTTTTTTTGCACTGGGCATTTACATGTTACCATTTTCCCACTGTGGGACAAAACAGATATGCAGCTGGTGCTGAAATACTCACTTTGAGGGCAGCTGGTTGCATAACTGCAAACATTTCCCTTTAATGAAGGAGACATATGAAGTGCGCAATGTGCAAAACTGTCCTAAAAAAATATTCAGACCTTCATCAGGTTTATTTATATCACAAATTTCATGGCTTTTCTTGAATAGCTTTATGTGGATTACAAGCCATTTCCAGTTTTCTGGTAGTGAATCTCCTTTCTTATGTATGAATATGCATAAAGTACACATGCACACTGAACTTTTTATTTTGTAACAGAATATGGTTGGAAATACTGGAAACATTTTATAAAGCATTTTACCACTAGGGGCATAGGCAGAATCAGGAGGTTAACATTCCCCCAAATTCAGTTTGCACCCTTAGCATTTACTGGAACAGGACTTCTCTTCCATTTTGGAAGTGGCTGCAGTCCTAACCTCTTTGTCTCCATTCAGTATCAAGTCCAAGCATTCACATAAAGGTTAGAATTCATATCCATTTGCCACTTCCCGATCTTCGTGCATTCATCAAACTCTACAAAGTGGCAAATTTTCAACCAACTCAGACACTTATGACACTTCAACAGCTGAATTCTCACTTTGATGAATAAACTCCAAGATCCTTATATCCCTGCTGAGGGGTAGAGAGAGACTGCAGAACTATTTCAGCACAGTCAATAGGAGCCAGGAGCACTATTGCAGTCAAACTTAAGGGGGTTATCCACTAAAGTCCAAATTGTTGCGTATAGGTGCGAATTCGCCAGATAAAAACAGTTGCAATAGGCTGCTACTGTCACAGTCGCGTCTTTATAATGAGAATATTGTCGCAGTCGCGACTTTATTATGGGGAAAATTGTCACAATCTTAACATTAAAAAAATTGTTGTGACTTTACAATGGGGAAATTGTGGCGTATTTGCTATGGGAATCCGCTGTTTGCGAATTCGACAGATGAATTCACACCTTAGTGAATAACCCCCTTTAATGTGAAGCACTACAAAGCATCTGGAGATACTATATAGCACAGCATTTGGGGCAAAGCAAAGAATCCTTGGGGAGGCTGTAGAGAATCTTGAGAAGCACTTGTGTGAGTAACTCCACAGCATCTGGGTCCTTTTTAGGTCTTTACACCTTAAAGTAAAATGCCAAAAGAATAAAACTTCCAATTTGGATCAGTATGGCAGTTATTTAAAGGAGAACTAAAGGCTTGTTGCTTTTAGGGCAGATTTGTAATGGAGGAAATACTTACCAATTGCTCTTTTATGGTTAGAGCTGACTCCTCCTCTTACTTGCTAATTTCTTTTGCTCTTGACAAGGGCTGCAATCCTCTTCACTTCCTGTGTGTTTCAAAGAATAGAGCAAGCACAGGAGTAGTTTTCAGGAGGCAGCACTGGAGCATATAAGATCAATCAGCAAGTATTTCCCCCCTTAAGAATCATCCAGCTATAGTTTTCAATAAAACTGAAAAGGAAGAAAATTAGCAAAGTAATAAATGTTAATTAGCAAACTTTTCATTTAGGCAAATATGATTTCCATAGACTTTCCCAATAACACACCTACCAGTAATTTAGAGGAGTGTCACACTAGCAGCGCTACTTAAAAGTCCAGTTAAAGGAGTTGGCAATAAAAGTGAATAGGAGCATCTATACAACATGGCTTGTTGCTGTAGAAAAATGTAAGTGAAGTGAACTCATCCTTAATTTACTTTAACTATTCAGTACCACATTGACTTTAGGGTAAATTATTAAAGGAGAACTAAAACTCATTTTGTGATTCCACTCATTACTTCTTTCTTTCAGACTATTTATAAATTGTAGCATGAAAGTGTATTGCCACATTCCAATTCACTGCGCATTTGTCAGGGTTACTACAGCTCTCCTGTGTGTGCTATTTTTTTTTATAGGAAGTCATTTTGTGTTTAACAGAAATCCACAAATAAATACACGATTGTCATTTGTATTTCAGTATAAACTGTGTAACCTACGCTACAACTTCTTCCTAAAATGCTTGTTTGTTTTACCACAGCTGCTGCAGTTAGAAGCTGCCAGAGACTATTTTTCCTTCCTGTTTTGCCTATGAGCTGCACACAGACAGCCCGGATGTGACCTTTTCCTTAGAGATAATGCTGTACATCTGTGCAGTGTTATTTGTTATACAGCTCCCCCTGTCATTTGGCCAAGGAACAGTGCATATCATTAAATAGTTTAACTCCACTATGCATGCACTCTAATATTTCATAACCTTTTACATAGAAATAGTTAAACCTTAAACTTGCACCGATTTTACAGTGTATCTAGAACCAGGTCACTTTACATTTAATTGTCTATAGAAAACTATAGGATAATGGTACAAATGACTTTTTTTTTAAAAAATATAACCAGGTTGTCAACCCTGCTTGACCCTGTTGAAAATCACACATCCTAAACAATAACTACTTAATTCCATGTACAATGATATGAATAATAATTAGCAATTAGGCAACATTTCATATTCCTGTTAATTATCTGAAAACAATGACTGTCCCACCAAGAAACAGGGAAAATTCCTAGTGGGCTCTCTTGGTGATTTAGGGGCTTATTCATAAAATTCCATACTGTCGAGTAAAGGTCCACACTGGAATTTATTCACCACTTCCCCATATTTGGGTATTCAGCAAACTCCGCAATGTGGATGCTTACAACAGTCACAGAGACTTGGAACACAGCATTGGAGTCTGTCAAAGTAGCAAATTCGGCAAAGCATACTGTTTCGAATTCAGCAGCTTTACCTTGCTGGATCAAAGTGGCTAATTAGGATGTTGATGGCAGGGCTCCTCCTATCTGACTGACTACACAAGAAACCATTGGGATATTTAGTAAGATCACTTGCAGTTTTTTTCCAAAATCAAAATTTATTAAGCCCATTTTAGCTTTTTTTTTTAACTATACAAGAATTTGCCTAGTTGAGGGTGGCAAAAAAACACTATTCCCTATGGAGACGGGATACAATATTTTTTCTAAGTCTCTGGTGAAAATATTGGTATCGTTATCAAAGGGCTCCATTGAAAGTAATGTCATTTTTAGCAGCATTAACACATTGATATTTATTGCTAACAATATTTTTTGATATCGATAAATTATTTTTAACTTTTCATAATTTAGGGGAAAAGGAAAAAAACTCTGTAAAAACTCAGTCGAAATGACCTTAGTCAATAACCCATCATGTCTGAAGCTGTTAACTTGTTTGCTATGGAAATCTGCTGCTTAGTGAATATGGATAGAGAACATGGGCGTTCCACGGGTGGGGGGGGTAGTAGTTGTAAACTCCTGATGTGACCCTTTGCCTAATGGATGGACAGAGAAATATTTTTATTAGTGGGCCCCTGATTTGTTGTTGTTTTCTGTGACTTTTTTGTTGTTTCTGTGCCCTACTTTGACTTAATCCACCTCTGATACTGTACTCTGCTCCCTGCACCTTAACCTTGCCACCACTCCCTAATCTTACTAGTACAATAAACAGCTCATTGTACCCTCTACTGTTTACCATGTTTGGCACTGGGCCATTGGCCTTAGTTTCTCTGTGTTAGGTACTCAGGGAATAATAGTTCCTATAAAGTGACACATTTATGAATTGGCAAAGCTTCATAATCTATCCCCACCCCCTCCAACGTGCCAAAGTGTTTTGGTTTTATAGGGTGTGAAAAGGTGAATTTGTGACTATTAGGTATATCTGATTCGTATACTTTAATTTTCTAATGGCATTTTTTTTTGCCCTGTTGATGCCTGGACAGGCAGCCTATCCGGTTTCCAACTTTTTTGGCTTGTTACTCAGTTTTTGATTGTTTAACCCTTATTGGCTTGTGTGACTTGGTGCTCAACGTCTCTGAACTCTTTTCAGCCAACATTACTAGTTTCCCAGTTCAGCACTACACTAGCCACTTGAGGTCTGACTCTGATTGGCTGCAGCTGGTCTAGCCTCCTTCCAGCCTGCAGGTACTGTATTGATCAGAGAGAAGCACTTGTTTTTCCGTGCCGTTTTCTTATGTGTCAATGCTTGGCTTATCAACTCTCAGTCCACTGCTGGTCTATGCAGCTCTCTACTGTGTGGAGGTGACTTTTGCTGATCAAATAAAGGGGATGTCCAAATTAAGGGGTAATGCTCTATACTCTTCTGTGCTTATTGAGAACTGCTGGCCTTTGGAAGCTCAACTCTTACCTCCACTGATCAGGGACTTAGCTCCACTGACCTGCCCTTAGTCCCTGGCCACTGAAATCTACACAGTCTATTGCCCAACATTCCTCAGTCCAATAATGTAGGAGGTAAGGTGCTTTCACAGCCATACAGTATCCAACCCACATCCAGGGGCTACATCTAAGAGCTTCCAAGGCTTGGAAAAAAAATAAAAAAAACATTACTAGACCTAGGGCATTTGGATTTTGACTTTTGATTCTTGCTTGGAACCATAACCCCTTCATTCTATAAAGTACTGAATTCTTCCCCTAGTTCAGACAGAGGTCCTAGAAGGTCCTAGACTTAAAGTTCCTATATCCTTGTCAAAATAGGTATCCTGGTCTATATATTTTCAAGAAGAACTAAAGCCAACATGAAGCTAATATATTTCAAAATAGAGCCTAGGAGCAGCCTGAAGTGCTGAAATTTATGTCCCACTACAGTTTTTTTGGGATTGATCAACAGTGCTGCAGCTCCTGGCCAGGATTGTGGCAACCATATTTTTTTCATAGGTCGGCATCATCTTACAGTGTGCTCACTTAGCAGCTATATTACCTCAGTTATATTGCATTGCCATTTAAAGAAATGAAATGACAGCCCTGGCTAGGTTTTACAGATCTTTTTTAAAAGGTAGCTAAAGATACAGGCTGACTGTTACAGGTCACTTATCTCCTCAGTCCTAATCATTTTCATTTATCCTATCTAATGATTTCTCCAATACCCAACCTGACTTACATTACTCTCAGGAACATACCATGATAGTGCATTTCAAGGCTCCAGGAGGGCCCACTGAGACCTGTGCCCACAGGCATACGCAACATTGCAGTATAAAGAGGGACACCTATAGAAAGCTCAGTGTGCAAGGCTGTGC
>WMED01021470.1:0-11908 GCA_019650415.1 Pipa parva
AATAAAAATTTAATTCTGCTGTGAATTGTTTTGATAGGGGGAGGAGTTGATTGGATCCAGTGTGATAAGATAGCTTTTAAAAGCCTGTTTTTAAGAAGCAAGGGGAATGGTAAAATAATTCAGCTATGACTATTTTAATGCAAGCAAACTCTCTGCTTCGTTTCTCCCCCAATACAAGTCGGAGAGGAAGGCTGGGTAAAAGGATGATTGGCGTTATAGCTTCTCCAATCAGATCGCTGCTATATCATGATGTAAGGGATCTGATTGGGGGAACTATAATGTCAACCTTCCTTTAGCCCCGACTCCTCTCACTCAAGAAAACAGGCTTTTAATTGAGAGGTTCACTTTAAGGCAATGCTAAAGCCTGGATCAAAACGTTTTTGAAACCCGTTCCATTTAATTGTATGGCTTTATATGAATTGGCAATTAGGATAAAGCATTTTGTCCAGTTTTTATATAAGACAGATTCATGAATTGTTCCAGAAAGCATTAGAATTTCTGTAAGTACAAACTGAATTTATTATAACTTATAAAAGCATTTGGGGCATTTTCATTTTTTGATGTTACTGTTCTTTTAAAGAGTTGATGAAATCATCACAACATATGTGTTTTTGTCAGCTGTGATCACTGCGTACGGCTTTCCTTGTCTCGCTTCCGCCGTACACACCTTGTTGGTGCGTGTCCTGTCCTTGTACAAAGAAAAGCTGATCTCAGATAAACAAAATGTCAACCTGCAGGGTAAAAAAAAACCACAAGAAATATTTCCGGGACTACATAGCGCAGAGGATTAACGTATGGATTAGGCTTTGCTATTTAAACAACCTGTTCCTACAGTGTATTTTCAGAGCAAGAAATGGAACTGGTGCTGGAAAAATGGTGCAAAGGCATCAAAATGGGATCAGTACTGCTCCCTAATTATATCCTTTAGTTCTGAAGAGCAAACAAATTTAGTAGTAGCCTGGAGGGGGGAATTCACCATTCAGCGAAGTGAGCTCCGAATCCTTCGGCTCACTTCGCTGAATGGTGAATTCGCCCCTGATTGTCCACAGAAGATAAAGAGATGCAAATCCTCATCATTCTGTCAAGTCAGAAAAGTCAATGTAACAAAAATTACTTGACAAATGACAGAAAAGAAAAGGAATTGCATATATCCATTAAAAAAAGACCAATGACAATCCAGAAAATAAAAATTGCAAATTTGCAAACTTGGATTGGTATGCGATCTTTGAAGCTAAATCCATGAACTGTATTACCATCTGTCTACTTTTAACTTTACTGATAGCAGCCATGTTGTTAAACAAACCTCACCCAGTCTCATTGTTTTCTATGGCGCTTTAGATAATGCACATTCCGAAAGAGTGCCTAAATTTTAAAGCTAAATATCATAATTTATACATGCAATTTAAAATGTCTGGAAGCACAGACTAAATATATATTAACTATAAACGCATTTGAGGCATTTTCATTTTTTGGATTTATTGTTCATTGAAACGTAATAAAAAAATCATTTATATTTTAAATGTCATTTAACTCCGAGACAAAGCAAATAACAGATCTCTCGGGTCACTTAAAATGCTGAAAAATTGGATTAATCAGCACACACAGCTGTATCCACGTCCAATGAGACCACCCCAGTCTTAGCCATAAGCCAATCCAGCCGTATCCCTGTACGAATGCACAAACATAATTTCACCTTATCCTGCCACGGACATAATTAAAATGACATCATTTTATTCTTTTTTCTGATTGAGGAACAATAAAATGTAGTGTTGGTGATAAATCATATTTTAACCCTCAAGTGTGTACTTGTAGTTTGTGTTTTCATAATAGTACCCAATAGTCCTTAGACCAGTAACGCCAAAAATAAAAATTTCCATTTGGATAGGATTAGGAGTTACAGCGTTTGTAAAAAAAAAATAAAACAAAACAAAACTTATCTTTAAAGTAAAATTCATGAAATTGTATGGCTTTCTGCCTTTTCTTATTTTTACTGATAGCAGCCATGTTGTTAAACAGACCTCACCCAGTCCCACTGTTTTCTATGGTGCCTCAGATGATACATATACAGGTATTGTACCCCAAAGCTCAATTTTAGAAGCTTTCTTTATAGACACAAATTAGAATTTTTGGAAGTACAGATTAATTTGTTTATTAAATATCAATGGTTGCAGCTCTGGGTTCAATTCCATTCTGGGCTTCATCTGCATGGAGTTTGTATATTCTCCCGCACCTGCGTGGGTTTCCTCCAGGCACTCCAGTTTCCTCCCACAATCTGTCTATGTGTGTGACTGAATAGGGAAACTAGATTGTAAGCTCCACGGGGCAGGGACTGAAGTGAATGATGAATCTCTGTAAAGAGCTGTGTAATATAGTAGCACTATATAAAAAATGAACAAGTACAAAATAATTTATAATATCCTGTTGTGCTGCTAAAGATAAGCAGTACTCTCCATAGGCAGTAATATTTCCTTTCTTCCGTTTGCTGGAGGAAATAAATGACTGGATTCTTCCAACTTTGCCTTAGTGCTTTTTCCTGGAATCCTGTACTAGAGGCTGTACAACCACAAGACTACATCAACATCTAAAGGGATAGTCCTATGTTAGTCCCGTTTCCCAATACTGTCCCCTAGGGTTTGATGCAAAAGACTCCATTTGTTAATTTAAGGCAGAGAGAGAGAGAGAGAGAGAGAGAAAGAGAGCGAGTGAGCGAGCGAGCGAAAGAGAGAGGGAGAAAGAGAAAGAGAGAGAGAGAGAGGAAAAGAATAAGAAGATGGCAGAAGAGAATTTGCTGATTTTATTGGCAAGTAGAGTATCATCCCACTTAAAATTGATTCTGTAGGGATTTTTATTAGGGTAGTAGAGTGGCTGGTTAAAGATAGGACTATTGCTTAAACTACAATCATTTAGTGACAGTTCTTAAATGGTCATCCCATATGGAAAGCCACTATGCAGGCTATTTCAGGTAACGCTTGGCCAGCCATTGAGGGTATAAAAACAGCAATGCACATGTGTCTCATCTAATAATGATCTAAGAGACAGTCAACTGGAAGAACCTGGGTCACTGGTATATACCTTGGCCCAAGGTGGACTGGCCATGGTCTATAGGAGAACAGAGACTCATAGAGTGATTAGATGGTCTGCTGTTAGGTTCTTCAAATCTTTTAACGTTCTTCAAATGCATTACAAAGAAATACTGGTTCCCTTTATTTACATTTTGCCTCATTTTCCAGAACTTTGAGCACGTACATAAAAATGGGTCTAAACTAGGGAGAATTTAGTAAGAATTAGGTCACTTTCTTCATGTATGGCATTTTCATGTATGGCATCTGGTGGAATATAGGCACAGCAGAAACCGTGCGTGTGAACAGATTACTAATAAAGGGGGTGTAGTGGCAAAACCTATTGCTTGACATTTCATGGCTTCATCGAAAATAAACATTGTTCTGATGTGTTTACTATTTATTTCACTGCTATTTCCTATGTAATTGTAATAATCCTGCTATTATCTCCCCCCTAGAGAAACACTCACGGCAGTTTATTTCACATTTAAAGACAGCTATCATGCTACAACCTGCTATGTGACATCAAAGCAAGCGGACCTTAGAATTTCAGCAAGACAAATGGATTCACTAATTTTCATTGATGGTAAACTGTAATATGTAATGTGGTGCCAAGCACAGACCCTATTAACTCTATGACATGCATTTTTTTTTTTTTTTAGTTACAGTGGTTCACACCACTTGAAAATGCCAGGTGGGGCCAAACCCTTAATCCAAGGCTTAGGAGGTGAGAGGAGTAAAAAAAAAAAAAATCAGAGGTATAGAAGTGTGTTAGAACAATGTGCTTGTTAAAATGTGTTAAAATATGTATGGCAATCCCTAGAAAAACAGAAGGCGTATGTCTATGGATTATTGTTACTTTAAGCCTTTATATAAAAGGGTTTAGATGATTTACTTGGAAATAAGTAAGAAGAAGACGCGCCTTTTCTTATTCACATCCTGGAGTGAAGACTTGTTGCCCAAATATAAAATGAGCAATTAATCTGGAACATGCACAGCACATCTACAGATAATTAAAATGAAAAACGATGTTTTAAAAACAAAACAAAAAACAGGTAGCATTACTGTCCATATTAACCACAAAAATGTCAAGAAACTTCTTCAGCAACACTGGTTAAAAAACCGTATCTAATCCCCAGGAGTCTCATAGTTGCCCTGCTCTACTGACCTTCCTCAGGTAAACGGAGAGGGACAAATCAGTCATTACCGATGGCAGGTAAAATTCACCTGATACTAGATGAAAGTAATATTCTGAAACCCCTTGGCAAGCTACCCATTGACTTTAGCCAGTTGGCTTGGAAATCTAAACCACTGTTCTGTTCAGAGTGTTATTATCTTTGTCCCACAATTCATCACTGGAAATAAAATTAAAAAACAAAAAGGTAAAATTCTAAATTAAGAATTTGTTATCAGGGAATTTAAACGTCTATGGAAAGTCTCTTCAAGAAGTTCTACAAAATGTTGGTCTGAAGGAATAACCTCTGTTATTTCACACTGTCCTTGGCAGGGTCGGAACGTCTACAGAAGATTGTTTCACATAGAAGGTTGGAAACAATGAACGCAAAAATGAATAGCTTTTTACCATAAAACACTACATTACAAAGGGACCACTAAACAACCCACACATTAAACAAATGAGGTACAGGTATGCAGTTCACAACAATGTAAACCAATTATTAATATTAATAATTTATTACTGAACTTAGATAAGTTCAGTAAAGCAAAGACCACTCAAATAATGACAACTGCAGTGTCCTGATAAAATGAAGTTCTATTCCACCACCAATCATTTGTGGTGTTCCTCAGCCCACTACTGCTACAGTCATGTGCCAATGAATTCAAAATTAACCCAGCAGCAGGAGGGGAGGGATACGAGTGTGCATGGCGGAGCTTAGTTTGGGGTGGAAGAAGAGAAACACATCTAGCGGGATGACCTAAGATTGGAGAGGACTGAAACGCAATGCTGGTTTCTGGCAGCAAAATGGAAATATTTTGTGCAGATGTAATTACAAAGTACTGTTAATTTGTTAAAGGAATCCCACTTGGGTGAAACATAAAATGTGAACATACAATGAGTACAGTTTGTTTGCTTGAATTTTTTGTTCTTTTAAGGGAAGTTCATCAACCGGGACAATCTTTCTACAGATCTTACCCATAGCAACCAATAACTGATACAGGGAAACTAGAATTCCGATTGGTTGCTGTGGGTAAACCAGAGCTCTGTAAACAATTGCACCTGTTGACGAATAACCCCCATTATTAATTATCTTCTTGAGCCCACATTGGATTTTTGTTGTCAGGTTTAGTGATTTTTTTCAGAAATTTAGATATGTGGGAACCTGTAACAGGAAGGTTATGCATGGTCAAGAAACAATTTGATGCAATGAATCAAAACTCATTTTAGCAAAAACAATTTTATAATATGTAATTTTTTTAAAGAGAAAGGGTGAACTCAAGCAAAAAAAAAAAAAAAAAAAAAGCTTAAAAATAAATGTAAGGTTATGTATAACTAACATGGAGATGATGTTAGTTGTGCAAAATCCTGTGCTAGTTCCATTCCTTTAAACCAAACTCTCCTCTTTATCAAGTCCAGTCGCCATCTCCTTCTCTATCACTCCTCTTCTGTTCAATGGAACTACTATTGGCCTATTCATAATGAGGTTCCAACCTAATGTAGCAAATCTATGTGTAGCCAACCGGCATCAGGAGATCATGCATGTCCCAGGGGCTGGTGGTGGTCTCCAACCATGATATCAAGCTGCTAATGCTGGTATGCTACATATGGCACAGGGTAAATTATAAATAAATATATCTTTAAAACTTTTATTGACTGAACTATTTCACACAGTGAACAGTAAAAAAAAAAACCTACAAAAAAACCCCATGAGAAATAATCAGTGTTGAATACTGTATTCTCAAAGATATTGTGTGATCCAGACAAAAGAATTACAATCCTTGTATTCACTCTTCAAATTTCCTGGTTCAGTAACAGAATAACCTCACTCATGGTCCTTTTTACAGAATGATTTATTCAACATGGAGGGCTGAAAATGCCCGCTGGGGAAGTTATTCATTACAATCAACATCATAATATGAAACTTATGACTATTGTGTGTGCATGCAGTATCGGGTGGATAACCGCCCTGCCTTCTGAGGAAGAGTGGTTATATACACCCGAAACGTTGTGTGTTTGACACTCTGCACTATGGGTTTGTACCCTTCCCACTACAGTTGAGCGGCCTGTTTTTTCCCATTCTGTGCCCGAGCCCTTTTATTCTTTACTGCATATACACAGTATAGGTCACTTCATTTGCAATGCTAGAAGGAAAAATTTATAAACAAGATGTAATATTAAAGGGGCGAGAGATCATAGAGGGGGCAAGCTGCAAATTAAAAAAGAGTTGTGATAATCTAAAAAAGAGTTGTGAGATAAAGATTGTTTAGGAAGATACTAAATAAACACTGGAAAATTAAAATGAACTTTATCAACCGTGCATGCGAAGGACACTTTATTCACTGTCTATTTTCCCTTTAAACAATATAAAAGAGAGACTGGAGGAGATGCATGTTAACGGGTTTTTTTTATGAGATAGGCAGTGAATAATCTGGAAAGAAGGTATGGCAATCTATCTGGAATGGAAGTCCATGTAGTTTAAACATTGTGTCTTTGCACAAACATTTAAAATGAAGCAGACACATTGTTTAAAAAAATATCCCTGCCAGGCACTTTATTAATCTAAACCTGCTCCAAGCTCGTTCACTGCCAGTAAGGGCGAGTATGCCGTGAGGAGTTCCTCTCTGAGCTGGGGTGGAGGGGCTGGGAAACAGAGATGGAAGACTGCTATGGAGAGAGAAAAGAACACAAGGAAGGTCTGTGTGTACAATAAAGTTATGAAAGAGATACCCCATTACTCTTCTCGCTATGTATCCCCTGCCCAGAAAAACAGGAGACAGTAACAATGGCAGAAATAACATTGACATAATTAATGCATGGACCGTGACAATGATATCATCTGATGATTAGGACACAGACCACCGGACATGAGAAAGTGGATTAAAACAAAAGCAACATATGCCTAACTCGGCAGAACTGGGTGAAGGGCACTTGGGCATCTACAGCTCACAAAGCCAATTCTCAGCGGGGAAACAAATGCAACAGTGTTAAAGAACAAAGGAGGTGGTGTATTTGTTTAACAAACATGTGAATCCGGCCGGGGGAAATGTAGCAACAAATAATATTTTGCGATCTCAGGCTTGAGATCTTTGTTTCTAGTGGGGGGGTCTTCTGTATTAGGGAGGGAGAAAATACTTTCCAATCGGTCTTTTAAATAAGGGGTTCTCCTATAGGGCCTCATTGATTAAGGATGATTTCACCTGTTGAATTCACCTCACTAATATTCAAGTCACACCGAAAAAATAGTCACAGATTCACTGTTCATTTTTGACTAAGTGGCAACTAGTATTGATCTACAAGTGGACAATGGCAATATTTCTGTTGGTTGCGTTGTGTGGAGTAGTCAGTCGGCTAGAAGTAGAATGCGTCATCCTCCCATCAACCCCCTAATTTGCCAGTCTGAAGTGGTGAAGACAAATGGGTGAATTTGGAGCAGTACATCTACGGTAGTCACATTTGCTCCTATGTCACACTCCTACGCTTAGTCAATAGAAGTACCTCTGCACGTCACTTAGATTGTAAGCTCTACAGGGCAGGGACCTCCAACCTCTTGTCAACCACAACCTAGCACTTAAAGTGATTGTATCCTTGTGATATTTTGCTTGTATTGTTTAATGCACTTTTCCCATGTCTCTGTTGTATTTGTATTGCTGAATTATACAGTGCTGCGTAAATTTGTTGCGCTTTATAAATAAAAATTATACATATACATACATATATATATACACACACATATACATACATACATACATACTACGTGCATGCAAAATGATGCGAAGTGCTCCGTAAGATTGTAACTATCAAAGTCGTCCTTGCCGAATATTCACCAGATTGCAGAGTTAGCTCAATAAGCAAACATGGGGAAGGGGCAAATAGATGTGAATTCAAAGCTATATGGGATTATTAGGCCTTTAGTCAATAGGCTCTCAAAGTATTTAGATTCACTCACTGATATATTAAAGGAACAGTAACACCAGGAAAAAAAAATTTCCACTGGCATTGCAGTTAGACTTACATAGTTCAAGTAAAAATGTTCTATTAGAAGTCAAGTTCAAAATTTGTGTTATTTCTGTACATTTTTATTTATCTGTTAAGTAAATAGACACTTGCTTGTTCTGATGGCTTTTTAAGCAGCCATAGCTATTATATAATAATGAATTGCCCCAGAAAGCCCAATTTGGCTACAACCATCGGAGAGAGACAAAATAAACAAATAAAAAAATAAGGAGTTGACCCACAAAGGTGATCTTTTTGCATACGAATAACTACCACGCCAATCCAAGTAATTATTACTGGTGTTACTGGTCCTTTAAGATAGTTTTCATAATTTTTTTTATAGAAATAATATTCCTCATGTGATAAATACTTACTTTGTTCCTCCTCGGACGAGACTTCGAGTCTTCAAAACCGTCTCTGATTATTATTGTAATTATGAATTTTTAATCAAAACTCATCTTAGTGCAAGACAGAATGAATTTTGTAACTTGGTGAATGATTTTGTCATTGATTTGAATCATTGAATCATCTCTCAAAATCTCTTATTGAACAGGCTTGTAAAGGTATCTACCTAGATTAACAGGAACTGTCAACAGGCTGTCAAAGGAGAAGTTTATTAACAGTTTCAGAAGTATAAATAAAGATTACTATAACAAAGTGTTCCACAAAAGGAACATTCCACTGCTTCTCTGAACTACAACCCCCTCTCTTTCTATATATATATATATATATATATATATATATATATATATATATATATAGTTTAAAGGTGTCACTCATCTGTGAAGTGTAGTTGAAAGGTCATTTCTCCTAGTAGCTGTCCATAGCAACAATATTATGTAACTATGACAAGGATCCATTTAGTTATATCAGTATCCAGCAGTGATGTGGAGTGGGTGGCAAGAATTCAGGGGGTGAACTGGCACATCCGCACATAAAGGAATACTGGAGTTATTGTTTTACTAAAGACTCCGTATTATGATTTATTTCTGGAAACTTAAAGGATGACCCAATAGTTCCCCTGCTGGGTTCATTATACTATACAGAACAATGCAGGAAATAAAAGATCTACAGGGATGTGCCAATGTTAGCAAATGGAAATCTCCTGCAGGGTCGGAATGGAATAGAGTGAATGTATTTGCACAACACAGCTTGACTGTTCGACACAGGGAGTCCAGCATCCTCTCTGGCGAAGAGTACAATGGGTAGATATTGCATTGATATTAAAATCACTGTCATCAGGATTAAATACAAAAACTATACCCAGGGAAGCATTACTGAATGATTTTACCAAAGGATAAGATCCTTTAGCCCTAAATATGCATATTTTTTTCATAAGCAAGATCTCCTCTACAAGGAGAACGCAGTGCATGAGTGATGTCAATGTCAAAAGACGGCAGGTGTCAGAATCAGAAGATAGTAGGTGGTACACTGGTGATGTCACATCCAGAGGAAAGGTGAGAGATATGGAGTCTATACTTATATCATAGTCAACTACTCATTGTAGGTCACACCATGATCTTAGCTTTGGACTGAAATATCAATCCTAGACAATGATTATAAGAGAAAATGCTCTATAGGACACAGCCACTATTTTTATAATGTTTGTGGTTCCATTATCCGTTATACACTTATATTATACAGAATTAAGCAGTTATATGGGGACCATTGTGGCACCAAATGTAGATATCTGAACATGGTGTGATTGTTCCCAACCAGGCTCGCTTTTACGTTAGTAATGGGATCTTATTCCCTGTATCATAAAATATCTGGGTAAATAACCAGCGCGGTGTAAAGCATGCTACAACCATTATTCCCAATAGCGCTCACGAGTAAAACCGTTATGATCATATAAGCTAACCACCCCTGATTGTGTGACTTATACACAAAGCACAGCTTTTAGTTTACTCACAAATGCACACACACACAAATGATTATGTGGCTTCAAAAGAAATGCTAATATGTCCATGTTTCTTCTATTAGTCTAGCTGATGCTAATGCATTTATTGAAGAATGAATGTTTATATCAGAGCATGCAATATTCCCACATAAATCTGGTATATCCAGTTTATTAACATGCTTTAACATGAACGTATAGAATGTGAACCACATAACAAGCACAAGGAAATGTAAACTAAATGATAAGCATGGAAATTACAGATTGATATGGCACTATCTGTTTACTGTTATTTATTGTGTTCTTAGACTTTCCTACCTTCAGTAAAGGCTTCCCATTCATAAAGACGACCCATGAATTCTTGGCTGTTGAATGTTGCGCACTGCGTTGTCCTTGCATCAGGTTGCCCCGCTGGACATGGCTGTAGGAACAAGAGGATTGTTGTAGAAATATAAAATTGTGTTCTCATAATGCCACTCCAAGTTCCCTCACACTAAATTAGTCCAAGCTTTGCACAAGTTGATCTTTAGACCACTGGCACAAGAGTTTGCCAGACATGTTTTTCAGTCTGTGGGGAAAATGCCTGGCACATCTCCCTCTTCATTTGGCTTGTACCACAAAACCGGGGCTACTAGAAGGCAGTGGTACAGGGCAAGAGAATGGGGAGGTGTGGGAGGCATTTATACCTTGTGCCATTTATTGGTTTACAAGGGAATAATAAAATGCTGCATGATCTGCAGTATGAAGCCAATGGTAAGGCTGTTTTTATTATGTATTTTTGAATGTATATTTTATTTATAAAGCGCTACTAGGTTATGCAGTGCTGAACAATTCAATCCTAATACAGACATACTGTATGTTAAGTGCTTAACATAGTGAAATAAATTAGACATAAAATCATGAAGATACATCGCTCTAAGTTCCGGGCCATGACTGAAACAATGTCCCAGCCCCACTGTGCTTACAATGTAAATATTATATTATTAGTAGTAGTAAAGTGATATAAGTTACTGCTAACTGACAAACTATTTATATCATGCAATAAATAAACTGTGGGGCGATAGCCTTAAAATACAACAGGGTGGAGCAGGCATGTCTAGGGACATGAGACAAGAAACATTTGTATCATTTAGTCCCCACTGTCATTCCTTACTGAATTCCCTGACAGCTCAAACACATCAGTAAATAAACCCTTGCTGAAGCGGTTACACTTAGCTCTTTAAAAATAAAGAAATATTCTATCTTTTCAAGCAAATGATATGCTTTCTCTCTTGTAAAATAATCCAATTTACATGTATACCAGAGAGCAAGTTGCAACAATTGTAAGAGTCTTCCACCATGAGTGAGCCAACATTTCATTAAATGCATCTTAAGGATTTTTTCTTTAAATGTGTAACTGTTAAACATCTCAAAACATTAACAGATATTAATATTAACAAATATAACACACAAAGAAATATAATAAGTATTTATTTTTTTCATATAATAAAGGACCACTAGCAGCCATTCGTATTAACATCACCTTTATTACCATTATATTACTGGTAAAAATTCATCTTTGAACCTGAATTCCTGATTTTTATAGCAAAGTGCTTTCTGGGGCACTTCCTGAACAGACAATAAAATGGCTGCTTCCATCAATGAAAGAAAATAGACTCATAGAAACACAAACCAGGAAATCAACTTTAAAGATAATGTTTCCTTTTATGGTGTTACTGATCCAGGACTTACCGTATATACTCGAGTATAAGTCGACTTCGTGTATAAGTCGAGGTCAGTTTT
>WMED01021471.1:0-11908 GCA_019650415.1 Pipa parva
CACATGATTTATAAGAGTGTGATATACACATGGTTTTTGGTTACAGCACTCTAAACAAAGTTTTTCATTTTCCTGAACACGTTTGTGGAATTGCACGGGTTCTTTATTTGTTTGGACGTTTGGGTCTATATATAAATATGTATTTTTGAGGTTTAATGCACTATCAGCGCTTTTTGTTTGCGCCCCCTTGCAGATAGTTCCGAAAAAGGTTCCTAAGAGCACAGTGGCCTCCATAATCCTTAAATGGAAGAAGCTTTGGACGACCACAACTCTTCCTCGACCTGGCCGTCCAGCCAAACTAAGCAATTGTGGGAGAAGAACCCCAAGATCACCATGGTAGAGCTCCAGAGATGCAGTAGGAAGATGGGAGAAAGTTCCACAAAGTCAGCTATCACTGCAGCCCTCCACCAGTTGAGATTTTATGGCAGAGTGTGCCAGTGGAAGCCTCCCCTCAATGCAAGATATATGATTGTAAAGTGCAGTGAAAGTTATATGAGAGTTTTCCAGCTTATATAAATGAAAACACCCCTGTCCATTATTGGATTTGTATTTTCTCCACACATGTTCATGCTGAAAGACTACCATATCATGTAAAGTAAACACTCCCTTTATTTATATCACTTGAACTTTTTAGTTTATTTCACATATATCAGTGTAAAAAGTCTTAAAAAAAAAAATGGGACCACAACAATTTGAGTACATAGAATGACAATATCCTGCGTTTTATTTTCAGATCTAATAGAGAATGAGTGTGTCTTTAGAGACAGGAAATTGCAGATGGTTCTAGACTAATGCTATTTGGATACTGTAAGACTGGTGTACTTCAAAACCACTGTAGTTTACATTCAGGGGAATTCATTAAAAAGGGGCAATTGTTTACAGAGGTCTATTAACCCATAGCAACCAATCAGCTTTCAGCATCCTCTGATATAGGAAAGCAAGAATAATTAAAGGCAACATCTGACGGGTTGCTATAGGTTACTAGACCTCTGTAACGTTTCCCCCTGTTGATGAATTCCCCTAATAGTGTTGTGTAGTGAACAGGTCCAGATTTTTTTACTGATATAGACTTTCTTCTTACTAACGTGAAATGTTGCCCTTATTTTTACAAATTGTTAGTAAATGTATGATGGTTTGCAACCCTGGTTATTATACCTTTTAAACATGCAGATTATGTTAATACTGTAGAGGTGTTTCTAAAGTGGGAGATTAATTAACTCCTAAATAAGAAAGAAGTAAACAAGAGTTCTTAATTGTGAAAGGAAATGAGCGGATGTGTTACAAGACTGATTTACAAGTAGGACAATACTGAGAATAACCTGCTTTTTAGATTTTGGAAACTGAGTGCTCCTATGTTTTTATAAACATATACACTGGTGTAGAATGTCTGTTGGAGGGTCGTCAGCTCCTATTTAGACACAATGGAACTTTTAAAAGGCCACTGATCTGATTGGCAGAATCGTCTCTGTAGAGAACAATGGATTTTCACCACCCTCAACCTTGTGAACACGTTTCACCAATAAAAAATGTCAGAAGGGGCTTAATAAATATAGATATCAGCAATAATCAATATTTTTCCCCTATTTAGCGAGAAAAGAGGAAGTCCCAAAGGAGAAACGCGTAGGAGTTTACGATTTTTCACCGCTTAATTGAATATTCAAAGCGATTTTTCTTCTTTTACCATGTGAGCGCATCCATTTCTAATAAATTTGTTAATTTGTAAACTGGCTATATTATTACAGTTTCCTCTCTGGTGCAGATATGGAATTTAGAGGGATCCTTGTGAATCACACTGCTTGATTATCTTAAAGGCTATATTAAAAAGAGTCAACATTGTAAGTAAAATATTTACTTTTGCTCTCATGATTTAAAGACATACTACACCATATTAGATTTTCCTTTTTAAGGGGCTGCGCATGTTCTCCGTTGAATTTTTTTTGACGTGTATCGTGAGGAGTGGGTGGAGAGGTGTATGCTCCATACCCCGTAAATGAAAAGGAACTATTAGATGCGCCTGATCCTAACATCACTTTTACCTTTTATTCAAATACAGTGCTTGTAAAAGTGTTATTTGTGAAGTTGAATTCATACATTTTATTGCTTCCTCTCCATTTTTATTATTACTGAGAGCAGCTATGTTGTATTTTATTTTAACAAACCCTTATAGAGCTCTAGATAATACATATTCATGAAGTGACCTAGGAATTTCAATATAATAGTTAAATATCATACTTTCTAGATGCCATCTAGAGTTTTTGTAAGCACAGATTAAATATATAGTAATTGTAAAGCTGTTTGGTATATTTTCATTTTTTTAGTCTTACTGTTCCTTTAATATAGTGAAGCCCAACCTGGAATGTTGCATATAAGTGTGAATTCGCCAGCTAACGACAGTCGCAATAGACTGTTACTGTCGCAGTCGCGTCTTTATAATGAGAATATTGTTGCAGTCGCGACTTTACTATGGAAAATTGTTGCAGTTGTTATTTTAAAATCTGTCGCGGTCGCGATTTTAATAGTCACGACTTTGAAGCGGACTGTGACACACGTGTCGCAATTTTATATGGCCAACCAGGCCAAACAAGTTTGGCATCACTGCTTTAATACTTCTGGGGAAGGGTGATCTTCTATTCAAACATACACTCTTTTCCTCTTCATACTGATCATTTTATTTATCAAATCTACCAAGTTGATTTGCCAAATCTGTTTTTTCTTTGTCTTTTGTCCCAACACATTCTTGACCTTTTCTCTTCTCACTGGTAATTCCCTACTTAGCCCTTGACTTCCTGTGCAGCATAACATCCAGCATGTAAATAAGCCCCTTTCTAAACACCTTGTGGTTTTACAGATTAAAAAGCTTTATCAGGTTACTGTGTAGTTTAGCAGCAAAGGAGCACTGTAGCGATGTGTTGATCTCTGCTTTCATCCTTTGCATTTGGAAAGCAAGAATGGGAGAAAGAGTGTTTCACTGCACTGCTGCATGTTCTTGCTTGATGGTGTTGTTGTCAGTTCTAATTAAACAGAAACGATGTTTGTTTTTAATATTGCATTTTTTGGGGGTAAAAATTTAAAAAAACATCAAAACATTTGTTATTTGTTGATTCCAAACTGAAACTCTGTGCGACGGTAACAGCCCCTTTTGATGAGTTCCTACATCATCTAAACAAAAAGGATGACTTATTTATTAGGAAAAATATGATTCTTGATGTAGATATGCCCCAAGTATATGTAGAAATGGAAAATTCTAGCACAAGGACAAGAGAAATGGAATAACTACCACCTCTCTCCAGTACTGAAGTGGTTAACATTTCCCGAGCCTGCTATTAATTCTTTTAATGAGGGTGCTGTCATCTCTCGTTTAGGCAATGGAACTGTCAGAGGGCTTTTTTTTTTCCCCTTACTCGTTTCCTTCAGAAATAATTCCCCGGGCCTTTATTAAAAAGGTTTTTAAAAAAAATAATAAAGAAAAGAAAAAATGACAAATTCAGCCCCTTTCATGTCATTTTGGGACTTATTCTATAGCCCCAAAACATCAAATCCTAACAAAACAAACAGGAATACTCATTCTTTGATTATCTGTCACATTAAACTCTTTTTCTGTGGGGGGAAAAAAAGGGGGTTTATTAAATCATATTGCTACATAAAAGTGAATAAACAGAATTAACCCCTGTCGGCAATAGCTGGGGAAAAGAACAGAAATTAAAAAACCAATAAGATATTATTATGCTTAGGACACGTATTTTCTACATATACGCATCTGGTCTTTATACAACCAATTGCCACAAGTGCAAGAACACATTAACTACATTTTCAGTGTATAATCATTCCAATGTAAATATATGTGTTGACTTGTCCCGTTGTCTGTATGTGATTGGTTACACAGAGAAAGGCAACATACACTAACTAAGATTGCTGTTTTCAGACCCAAAGTTCATATCAGATGTCACACATGAAAAGGAACTGCTGCTCTTTAGTTTTTTATAACTCATAACAAGACTATAACATGGATCTGAAACCTCACAACTCCTATATACCTGTCATATAGATTTAAAGGAGACCTAAAACCTCATTAAAGTTATTTGTGAAGCTGAATTTATTCTAGGTAATTAATTACTTGTCATTTAGACAAGCGAGTCATTCCCACCTAAATACTCGAAGCAAAAAAATCCCTACATTTTGTTTTCCACACACTGGTTTTAAACATCTTCAGAGAGTTCATCTTTATGATGAATGCATTCCCTATAGAATGAAAGTAAAACAAAACAGGGGTGGTTATGTTTAGTTGTATATTATGTACAAATTCATTTTGGCTTCTAATATAACTTCAATAGTAAGCATTCGTGCCAATGAGTAAATATGTCTAATATTCAGATGGCATGAGTTTATAGATGTATCTTAGCCAACAGATACATTTTTAAGTGACCCCTGTTCCAGGTATGTAGCATCATCTAAGATGTTCATTAAATTATGCTCTATCTGTACATAATATGTTTTTTTGTATCATCATTTTTTTTATCATTATTATTAGGCCAAACACATCGAATGGTATGCACACTGAAAAGTGATACTTTCCAGCAGTTTCTCTATTGGATTGGTTGTGTGGGTCAGTCCTATGAGACTTCTTCTATTGGTAGATTTGTGTGAGGGGTGGTAGATATTACACTAATGATGTCATAGATGTGTGTCTTTTAAACTTCTCTACGTTATATACAATTGACTATTTAAATATCCTCATTTCTTTGCTTGTTTCAACCACTCGTGAAACAAGATCCGAGTCAAGATTTTCAGTACTGTAATTGAATGAGTTGGAATTTTTTTTTTTCCCCAAGAAGTTAGATCAAAGGCAAAGCCAGAGTGTCTTGTTAGGATATTTAAAGACTGGTAAAAAAAAAAAAAAAAAAAAAGTTAAATCATTTTTTTCTCTTTGTCAGGATTACCTTGAATCCACCTTGAAATAATAAAAGGCCCCCTTTTTTCCCCTAAGAAAATAATATATTTTCACTCACCCCTTTTGTAAATCATTATCTTACATTCATTCATATTGTAATATACTATAAAAACATAGACATTGACAGCAGTTAAAACCATACCGGTCCATCATCCCTGCTTATTTTCTGCTGCGAAAAAAAGGCCTGCCTTCGTTAATGCTTGACCTTAAGTCACACTCAGACTACAATTGTGCCTATTTCAGGCATTTTCAAATCGCTTGGCTTAACAGCAGTTTCATAGGGGCTTGTGATTTAATAACCGCAAGTGTGATTTTCTTCAAGGAAAAAGTCAAATTAAAGCCTATACCAGAAACATGCAATCTGATTACAAAACTGGTCTATCTAGTTTGTTCACTTAAATATATATTGTTAAATAGAAATATTTTCTCTTTATCCGAAAATGAAAAAGTCTCTCCATTCTAGAAGGGAATTTAGGGTGCATTTTATCTCGAAATCTTTCATTTTTAAATAAAACCTTTTTCATTTATTGTACATTCATCATTTTTTTTTGACTGGAGATAAACAATATTCATGTTGTTTGGCTTCGAGTATTTTGTCTCATGCAAGCTCCCCAAACTGCATTGATGAAAACAATGGTTTATGTAAACCAACATAGCCTATTTATAGGGTGAATATGGGGTTACATCATCCTGCCATAAAGATCACCTGTATCTGAGTCATATTATGGGAAAAATTTATTAAACTCGAAAAGGACGATCTGGGCCTTTTTGAGTTTATCCCTTGTAGATCTCAGCTGTCTAATCGGTAAAGATCGGCTGATATTTTTCTAGAGATTTTTACCGATTGAAACTTTTTGATCAGATTTTTCGATGGAAAGGTATTGGCTTTCATTTTAAAGTCTTGGTAAATGTCTACCTAGTTAAATCCCAAGTTTTAAACCTTACACAAAAAAACCTGTCGAATGTTCACACTTCCCTATCAAGGTGAGAGTGTTTCCCCAGACATACGGTGTCACCTACTGTTGTTGAAAAACAGTAGTTGTCGCAGTTCCAAGAATTCTGAAAATAAGTCTTACGTATACAGTTTAATTTGAATTGAGTTTTGTATGCCAATATAAATTAGTTTGATTGGAAACTTTCTTTTGGTTATTTATTCTTCACCATTACATATTTTGATTGGTGACAAAGTTGCTGAGGTAGCATATATTGTTGTAGAATCATGAGTCCCATAAACCTTTTATTGTATTTGCTTTAATATTACTTTTGATCCTTAACACAAGAACATCTGTTATATGTTTCCAAACATCCCTGATATACTCCAAAAGGAGAAATGCATTGTGATGTCACCAGATTTACTATTTGTCATTGTCCGATGCAAGTTCAACTTGTCTTTTCCTTTATTCATTAATAAAAGTGTCAGGTCACCTTAACATGCATAGTCCGATTACTGTCCCATTCTGAGGCCACACTCATAAATGACTCTGGGAAACTAAAGGGGCTACTGATTAAAGTGTGAACAGTCATCTAAAGGTCCAAGTTTGCATCCATTTGTCACTTCCTTCATTTCATGTATTCAGCAAACTCTGTGATGTGGAGAATTCATGTCTGTTATCAACACCCTATGACAGCGAATCCTTACAATTAATTTACATGTATACATGTTGGAGTGGAAACTTCACCAAGGTTGTACTGCTCCAAACATGCTGATTGATTGGTCAGCTTAACGGTGATGAAATAGGGGATTGATAGTGAGGCTCCAGTTTGGCGCAAAGTGATTGACTATTCCCTCAAATTACAAATAAAATATTGCAACCAAGTGACAACAGTGCCTAGAAATACTACTGCCTAAAAAGGGATATATCATTTTGTAATGAAAGGAACTTTATTACATTGGCAATATAGAAAACAAAACTATGACAATGTGGGGACAACCTCTTTCTTATAATCAATCCTATCAATATTAATTTAAAAAAAAGATACAGTTCATGACATATTCTCCTTTAAACAGATCCATGGGAGTCATGGGTAAATTACATCACTTCCCTTTACTCAAATGAACATCCCCTTTTGTTCGATGGACTACGCCTAATTACCCATGGAATAGTGTCAATCACTTTTCACTTCTTCACCAAAGGAATACTCTGTTTAGTGAATAAGGAGTAGCGAATTTCTGTCATGCCCGGCAAATTCTTATTTTGATGAATAAGAAGCTTGTGCCACTTTCTTAATACCTAAACACACTGGTATTAGCATAGCCAAGCAATTTGCAAATTAATTGTTTATATGTTTTTTTTTTTTTAATACTGAGAACTAGAACGGTTTTTAACAAAATTAATGACTATTGTCTAGGCAGAACACATTTTCAATTATTATTGTGATATTTAAGGCATTTATTTGGCTCATTTGTGTTTATCCTTAAAATGACCTTAGTTTAATACTCTTACTATTCTTCCCTCGGATATTTGGAAATATTTTTTGTATAAATGCTCCTCTCAAGCCATTAAGGTTTTTAGTCATTCTTTGTTTCTTTCATGAGACATTTTTAATAGTCTTCCAGATTGTTTTCTGTAATTATTGATATTATCCAAGTGTCTGAGGAGCTAAATTATTTTTTTTTATTTATTTAATACGTTTGACCCATAAGAAACACCACTTTGCCAGGTGTTGTCTCAGTTCCGTAAAATGTTTGTGCACAACAGTAATCAAGGACTATTTAGAATAATAGAAAGTCTAGCACACCATTAGAAACAGTTTCAAGCATGTAATTTAGGAACATTTTGCAGCAGATATTCTTTAAACATAATTCCCTCTAAATAGCTTGCCCTTTGAGACCTGACTGATCTGATTTTAAAATTATCTACACAGAAACAAAAGATAAAGGAGAAACAATAGAGACAATAAATATCTGCAAAAGGTGTGCCAGCTGAACTTTAATCATACACATCCCTAGGACCCCAGCCTAATAAAATATACTTATTCTATTATTAGACTTGTACTTTAAAATAGTATTGCTTGAGAAATATACAAATCATACTAATTGCACAGCAACAATATGCCACTTACCAAATTCCTGTTAATGTTGTGTGATTACAAAATTCTTAATGGCTTGAAAAGCAAAATTTAATAAACTCAGAAAAGCCCAATTTCGCTTTTCCAAGTTTATTCCCGCGAGATCTCGGAAGTTTCTTGTAGTAAATATCGTGAGATTTTCGCGATCAATATTTACCGACTTAGGGGTGAATTCATGATAGTGCGAAGTAAGGTACGGGGTCTTCGCCTCACTTCGCACTGAATGATATGCGCTCGCTGATGTCCTGCATGCGGACATCAGCGAGTGCTTTAAAGGGATTACAGTCTCGGCGAGGCAACTCTTTTGGTCTTGTCGAGATTGAAATCCCTTTGAAGCGCTCACTAATGTCCGCGTGCAGGACATCAGCGAGCGCATATCAGTCAGTGCGAAGTGAGGCGAAGGATCGGCACCTCACTTCGCACTATTGTGAATTCCCCCCTTAAACTTTTCAATCAAGTTTTTCAATCGAATTTTTGATGGAAAGGTAGTCATACTTTGCATTAGTAGTATGGCTAGCTTCCCATCGAAAAACTCAATTGAAAAGTTTCTGTCAGTAAATACTGATCGAAAAAAATCCTGCGTTATTTACTGTGAGAAACTTCTAAGATCTCGCGGGAATAAACTCAGAAAAGCAAATTCGGGCTTTTCCAAGTTTATTAAACTTCGCCCTTGGTCTAAAGGTTTGTATTTGGTGGGAATCAATTCTTTCAGTTTTTTTTGGGTGATGGGGATTTGCAGGAATGATATTTTGTCATTTTAAAACATATTTTTTCTAAAGATGTGTAATTGTAATAGTATGGTTTTCGTTAATATCCTAGTATGCCTTTGTGTAAATTATATACTCCCTCTGTACTATTATCCTAGTCTGTCTTTAACCTTGTATACATATGTGAGATAGTACTTAGTTGCACAATATGATTTGGTGCAGCTGCTATAGATTTGAATCAGTGTCACCACTAGATCTACTAGATTTGGAAAATGGACAAGGGGTATAAGTTGCACTTGTTTGTATATTAAGGAAAAAGTTGTCATTATGCAGGAAGTGGTGACCATCTTGATTTGTGACTGTAGGTATACAAATAAATATTATACATTCATGGTGAAAGTGGCTGAACCGGGGAATTACCATTGTGTATGTAAGTATAAAATAAAGAGCCATTTATCCTCATATTAGGGAACAAATTACTTCCCAACTCCAAATATGAAAATCAGATTAATTCCCTGGATCAAGATCCCACCTTCAGTTATCTAGTACCCAGAATTTGTAATGTTCTTACACTGAAGGAAAGCATCCAGACTCCTTTTGAATTCTATAATGGAATCAGCCATGACAACTTCTTCAGGCAGAGAGTTACATAACCTCACTATTCTTACAGTAAAGAACCCCCTTCTATGCTGGTGTAGAAACTTTCTGTCCTCTAAACGTAGGGGATGCCCCCTTCAGTTCTTGGTATAAATAGATTGTGGGAGAGATCTCTGTACTGACTCCTAATATATTTATACATAGTTATTAGTCACCTCTTTTTTCTCTAGACTAAACAATCCCAATTTTGCTAATCTTTCTTGTTACTCTAGTTTGCTCATTCCCTTTATTACTTTAGTAGCCCATCTTTGAACCTGTTCAAGTTCAACCACATCTTTCTTGTGCACTGGTGCCCAAAACTGCACACAGTATTCCATGTGTGGTCTGACCAGTGCTTTGTAAAGAGGTACAATAATGTTCTTGTCATGTGCGTCTATACCCTTTTTGATGCATCCCATGATTCTATTTGCTTTGGCAGCTGCCGCTTGGCACTGGTTGGTACAGTTAAGTTTATTGTCAACTAGAACTCCTAAATCCTTTTCCATGTCTATTTTGTCCAGTGTTTTCCCATTTAGAAAATAATCTAGACATGCATTTCCCCTTCCAATTTGCATAACCATAAATTTATCAGTGTTAAACCTCATTTGCCACTTTTCTGCCCAAGCCTCCAAAGTATCTAGATCCATCTGTAATAAAATACTATCCAACTTTGTATCAACTACTCTACTCAGTTTAGTATATTCTGAAAACATTGAAATTTTACTATGCAATCCCTCAGGAAGGAAATTTAGAAATATATTGAAGAGAAGAGGGCCCAAAACTGACCCCTGGGGTACCTCCCACTATTAATACTAACCCAATGTGAGTATTTAACATTAATAAATGTACCATTAATAAATATATGTGTGTATGTGTGTGTGTGTGTGTATAAATATATATGCAGTATATATATATGCACCCATAATCAGTGCCCCCTAGACCAGTGATGGACAACCCTTTGAGCTCGGTGTGTCAAAATTCATTAATAAAAACAAGCATTACTCAGGTGGTGTGTCACTTTGAGAAAAATCTAGAGGCGGGGCAACTCTCCTACTGAGAGCACGGCATGAATGGCGCCATTACACGTGTCAGCAAAAACGTCTTGGTGTGTCACCTCTGACACGCGTGTCATAGCTTAGCCATCACTGCCCTAGACTGAATGAAAGTCAGTGGGCAGTGTTTCTGGGGTATCTGGGCACTGTATCTGTGACTGTATCTGATGATCACTGGGCAGTCTGGTGTAAGCTGTATGTCACAAGGGCATTCTGTAATTCACTAAATCTAATGGGCACAATTTACCCTGATATATCAATGTATAGAAGTAAGTGTTGTAGTTACTAAATATTAAGGATTGTAAGAAAGAGTAAGGTTTGGACAGGACCTGTCGCTAACATTAAGGGAGTTACTGGTCAATTGCAATGACACCGAGAGCTTCCACAACAAAAAAAAATTGTAACAGTTCAGGGCCTTCCTGATACAGTATCTCTCTGAATACTCAAATAACAAAGTAACTGATTTTGCTAAACATGGGGGAAAATGTATCAGTTGGCATTAATGTCAATTTATTAGCCATTTTCTTCCATTTATTACCAATTTATCATTCACTTTGCGTCCATTTTGCACCAGCTGTGTCAGTTTTTTTATTTTTGCAAAAATCAGTGATAAAGACCAGATGAGGCCTTCTTGACTAAAAGATGAATTTACCTGTCGAATTCACCTCACTACAATTTGCATCTCCAAAATAGTTGCAAATTCTCCTTATTTCTTAAGCACCAAATAGACTTGTTGAACAAGTGGACAACAACGAACGCTGTTAGATGCATTGTGTGGCCCAGTCAGCTGAATAGAAGTAGGATGCAAAGTCATGAGAATTGATGTGAATTCCCCCAGTGAAGTACAGTGACTCCCTCCTCACCATATCCATAACTACTAACTGTATATAAGTTAATATAAGTTAATAATACATCACTTTGTCCCTAGGTCATGTTGTCATTTAGTCGCAGTCGCCATTGTCACTTTTGAATAAATAGTTGCCTTAGGCCACACCAGAACCCCCCAATTCACCACTCTGATGTGGCATAGTCAAATGGGTGAATTTGGAGCAGTACATCTACTCTAATTTGCTTCATCGGCAGACTCCATTGCTTGCTCAATAGTAGAAGTACTTGCGCACATGCACATAAAGTAATGCGAAGTGCTCCAAAAGCTTGCGACTATCCTAGTCACCCGAATTAGACGCATATTCATCACATTGCAATTTGCTCAGTAAGCGAATATGGGCTAATGCCAATCAAATAAGAATTCAGAGCTATAAATGACTATTTGGCCTTTAGGCAATAGGGCCCATAATGCATGAAGCTTAGAATGATGTAAAGACTTGTTTTAAGAAATAAAATGAATGACAGCCTGAACATTAGAGAATCGGTTACATATTTGTGTAAAAAATGTTTGCAATTCCTGTTTTTCAACTTTTATTAAAACAATGACTGGGGGGGTAATTCACTAAGCTCCGAAGTGAGCTGCGTACTGTTCGCCTCAGTTCGGAGTT
>WMED01021472.1:1021-11908 GCA_019650415.1 Pipa parva
CCCCCCCCCCCCCCACACACACACACATCTGCCCCAGACCCAGACCCAGATCAACCTGATTTGCTCAGGTATTCCTATATGCCAGCTGGGTTTTTAAAAATAATGCTTACTGAAGTACCTCCTGCAATATATACTTAATTGTTTTCTGATAATTATCATATTTTTTTGTTCTTTAGGAAGGTTATTGCTTCTTTTAGTCTACCACTTACAAATGTTTTTCCTTTGAATAATCAGATTAAAGAGTTAAGGAGGAAGTATCATTTAATCAGTAATGCCGATTTCAGAGCCATTTGTGGTCCCATAGTGCATTGAGTTCTCTACTTGCCAATAAGATTGTCTGAACTCCCAGAACCACCTGTAATCTAGTTGCCTCCTTGATGGGACTATGTTCTGACCCTAACCTGCCTGCATGGTGTTGGCTGTACTATCTAATAAAAGCCACTAAGCTGCAGCTGACTTCTTCTGGTGAATGCTCCAGGCCCCAGCATTGGAACTGTGACATGTGACATGTTTTTATGTTTCTGAAGTGCAGTTGTATAGGAAATGAATAATGTGGGATATCTATGGACCCCACAAAAAAGCTTCCATGTTCTGATGATTCCTCATTTGCACAAATGGGCATAGAACTTGCCCATCTTGTTCATATGTTCCAGAATCCGGAACATAAACCAGTGGGCGGGGTGTGGAAAGTGTACTGAGTGAGGGATCCGTAGGGCAATTCTTACCTCTGGCAAAACACACCTAAAAGGTAATTCCCCAGTATGCTCAACAATATCATGTCTAAAAGATGCAACTCAAAATACTTAATATCTACTGCAAGAGAAATACAGAAAAAAAACAAACAGTTTTTTTTTAGATTACAGGAACTTTTATTTTAATAACTCCTTTCCATTTGTATATATGTATAAACACATGTATATGTATTTTCATGCCTTTATGAATAAATTCCACTACCAAAGCATAAAAGTGAACCTGTCAGGTCAACTTAGCAGACTATTTTTTTAGGATGCAGGGGGTTGCTAAAAGCATTCAGCTAAGACCAGTGCCAGTTCTAGGCCCTAGACCAACCCCCACCCCACATCCCCCCCTGCCTCACACCGCCCTCCCACCCTGCGCCGCCCCCACTGCCTCGCAGCCTCCCCCTGCCCCACGCCGTCAGCCTTTGCCCTGCACCGCCACCCCTTGCCCCGCAACCCCCACTCACCTCCAACAGCACCGACATATTATAAAACAACAAAAAAAAAACCCATGCATGCGATCGCCCCCCTGGACAGACGGCACCCCTAGCATTCGTATATATGGCCTAATGGGAGAGCCGGCCCTGGCTAAAGCTGTAGTAAAAGAAGCAAACTCCCTGCTTCTTTTCTGCTCTGATGCACAACTTGAATCTCAAGTCGGGTTGGGCGGAGCTAAATGATGATTGACAGTATAGCTTCTCCAATCAGATCCTTCCTAGATTTTAGCATTCAGCTAAGACAACTTCCTGCTTCCTAAAAAAAAAAAAAGTCTGTTAAGGGGAACAGGTCCACTTTAAGGGCTTATACAAGTCTAAACAGTTGAGTAAAGGTCCAAATTCACATTCATTCTCCACTTCCCCATTTTCACATATTCAGCAATCGTACAATGTGGAGAATTTGTATGTAATTTGGATGCCAAAGTCTGCCGTGAACTTATAGAGCTCTTTGCACTAATTGGCGTGTCCAAGCACATGTAATTCAGCTATTCCCCAGGCACTGGAGTCTGTTGAAGCAGTGATTTTGGCAAGGTGCACTGTGTCAGATTTGATAACATGACTTCAAGTGGTGAAAGATGGGGTTGATTGCAGAGCTTCGATGTGGCGTAACGCGACTGTTCATTCAAACTGATAATAAAGACTGATCAAGTGACAACATGAACTAGGGACATTGTGAGAATGATGTCACTGCCCTTCAGAATTCACATGACTCCACACCCTAGTACTGTGTATGCAAGAAATAATGCCCGGCGCTGTTGGCTTCTTTACTAAGGGAATCTGCTACTTAGTGAATAAGGAGTAGCGACTGAAAGTGACCCAAATTCACTTCACGGCCAATTTGCACTTTAATGAATGATCCCCGATAGGTATGGCTTTGTAAAATTGTATCTAGTTGAATATGTGCAATATTCGATGCAGCCTTAAATGACAATCTTGATAATTAGGATGAGACCTCATCACTCAAATAACACCCAGAAGCTGATGATTTTGTTGCTTAAACTAAAATGCTTTTCCTAAATGAAGTGGCAAACGAGCTAATACATTATAAAGAAGGATTGTCAACAGGAAAGCATTGTTTGGACTAATTGGTTTCTAAACTGATTTTTTTTTAACTGCTTATGGATCACACTAATTCATAAATCCCTCTGTAACAAGTTGTAAGTAGATCAAAGCGATGAAATCACTTGGCCATGTTTAGCAAGTTCAGCGCATCATTCAATGTTGGTATACTGGCATAGAATGATGGAAAAACTGCCAAGAATTTTTCATGGCTCATAAATTAATGTAAGTTCTTGATTTGCAAAAGTCACATCACCTAAGCAGGCACCATTGGTAAGAAACAGATCACTAACTCGATTGCAAAAGAAGGTATAGGTTGTCACATGTTTAAATAAACAGTGGCCTGGATTCACTAAGTAGGAAACAGTTTTCTTGTGAAAAATATAAACTGTTTTTTTGTGAGATTAAAATGATATTAGAACTTTATATGGCGATAGTCTAGTACAGGGATGCCAAACTAATTTTCACCAAGAGCCACATCAATCTTATAATTACTTTAAAGGAGACTAAAGGTATAAAAAAAGAAAAGTCATATTAAACTTATCTTATATTAAGTTGAATCGTTACAGTCGTTACAGTCACAGCATGAACTGTGCTGTAATTACCCGGCACCGAGGCTGACTTCATAGCGTGTAGGCCAGGGTGACACAGGTGCCAGCACGAAGCTCCTCTGACTTGGTTGAATCGGGCTCATACATCATCACGCTCATTGCAGAGAGCGTTCTCATTGGCCCCTGCAATGAACATGATGACGTTGAAACCCTTATTCATCACTGATTCAATCAAGTGGGAGGAGCTTCACGCTGGCTCCTGTGTCAGCCTGCCCTGTGAAGTCAGCATCGATGCTGGGAAATTACAGCACAGTTCATGCTGTGACTGTAACGATTCAACTTAAGGTAAGTTTTTTAATAAGTCTTTTTATTTTATTTTTTACCTTTAGTTCTCCTTTAAAAGGGCCAATGGTAAGACTGTATATATCTAACTATTCCAGTAGGAAGGTCATTTAAAACAACTGATAAACACTAGTACCTATAAAGTCTGTGGCAGCCAGTGTGTGTGCTAAATTACCAGTTATGGAAGGGCTGGCTCTGCCATTTTCCTTGCACTTTGCCAGCCAGAGGGGGTAATTCAGCATAGTGCGAACTCACTTTCCGATACTTCGCATCAGCTCGCAGTGACTGTTACGCGCTTGCTGATGTGCTACATGTGGACATCAGTGAATGCTTTAAAGGTATTCCAGCCTTGGCGAGACCACTCTAGTCGCCTCGCGAGACTGGAATACCTTTAAAGCATTCGCTGATGTCCGCGTGTAGCACATCAGCAAGCACGTAACAGTCACTGCGAGCTGATGCGAAGGATCGGGAAGTGAGTTCGCACTATGCTGAATTACCCCCAGAGTCTGTGATGGTGAAACTGATGCAGAGCAAACAATCAAAAACTATATCTACAAGGGACCACATTCACTTTGCTAAAAAAAAAAAAAAAATGCCATTATTTTATGAAGCGCTGTTGGATTTTGTGTTTAGTGTTTTTTTTTTATTTAATTTTTGTAAACTTAAATGGCCTAATGTAATGGGTAGTTGCTGGGTTAATGAAACATAGCAGCCAGACACTGAATTTTTTTAATAATAATAGGGCAAAAAATAAAAATGAATACCATTTGCAAAGTCACAATCCCACCATCTGCAACATATTCAACCTAAAAATATTTCCAAGGTGGCAGGGTGATATTTTCACATTAAACAGTGTTCAGGGCACATAAAGGGCATATATAAAAGAAGCTTGCTTTATAAAAATATAATCAGAGATACAAACATGGATAATCCAGGGAAAAGATACATTGTATGCATATTAAAGGACCACTAATAACACCAGAAAAATAAATATTCACATTTGGCTGGACTTGGCAGTCATTCTGTTAGAGCAGAGGTCCCCAAACTTTATACACAGGGGGCCAGTTCACTGTCCCTCAGACCGACGGAGGCCCGGACTTTAAAAAGCCAATGAAAATCCCAATGCCCACTGCACATATCTTATTTTAAAGGAGACCTAAAGTCAAAATATAAAGAACAAGTGTTAAAATACTTACTTTATACTGAGCCGATTGATTACAGTTACAGCATGAGCTGTTCTATAATTAGCCGGCACCCAATGCTTCCCCCGCGCCTCCTGCACAGTGCACTGGCTGACATAGAAGCCAGTGCGCAGCTCCTTCTCCTCCTTCCCCGGCCTCATACATCATCCCGCTCATTGCGGGGAGCGTTGTCATTGGCCCCTGCAATGAACATGATGATGTTTAAGCCCTGAAACACCCAAGGTGTAACAGAGTGGGAGGAGCTGCCAGTCAGCCAGCACTGTGAAGTAGTGTCAGGGGAAGCATCAGGTGCCAGCTAATTACAGCAAAGCTCATGCTGTGACTGTAATCATTCGGCTCTGTATAAGGTAGGTATTTTAACACTTGTTTTTTTGTTTTTTTTACTTTAGGTCTCCTTTAAAGTAAAAAAAAACAAAATGGGAACAAATACAATATTTAAAATTCACTTTGCTGCCTGACCCACAACCCCGCTCTCACACTGTACTGCTTTCCCCACAACCCCCCTCCCACACTGTGCTGCTTTCCGCCACAACTCCCCAACCACACTTTGCTGCTTGCCTCCCTGTTGGTTGTGGGTAAGATCTGTTCACCCCCCCCCCCCCCACCCCTTCAGAGGACATGGAGTAGGGAGGGGGTTAAACAGATCTTACCCACAATCCTATTTTTCACTCCCTCCCTGCTCCATGTCCTCTGTGGTGGGGGTTGCTATCCGGGTGCTTCCCTCCCCCCCTTTCCCTTTTCCCTACCTCTTCCCATGCTCGGCTCCATCAGCAGCACTGTTACAGCGCTCTTCACTTCCTCCCCCACCACTTATTGATGACATCATTAGTGTGTGCCAGGGGAGTCAGAGAAGAGCTCTGTAACAGTAAGTTTTACTGCAGACGGAGCCGGGCCAGGTACCAGGTAGGTAGCAGTAGGGAAAAGGAGTGGGGCGAGCACCAAGATTGTACCCCCGTCCTGCACCTCCTGCCTCTACTCCTAGTCCCGGAGCTAGCGAGGGGGGCCGGGTAAAAGGCCTCAGGGGGCTGGATGTGGCCCGTGGGTCATAGTTTGGGGACCCCTGAGTTAGAGCTCTTGTAAATATATTGGGCCTTATTGACTAAAGGCCAAATAGTCACATGTAGCTCTGAACTTGTATTTGATCACCACTTCATCTTGCTCACTTATTGAGCAAATGATGTGATGTGGCAAATAGGTGTCTAATTTGGGCCACTATAATAGTCGCAATGTTACGGAGCACTTCACATTACTTTGTGCACAAGTACTCCGACCATTCAGCACGTGAAGGAGTTTGTGAATGGAGTGAATTTGAGTAGGTGAACTGTTCTGAATTCACCCATTTTACTTCACCACATCACCAGCAGCAAATTGAGAGGGTTGATGACAGGGCTCTAGTGTGGCATAAGGCATCTATTTCTTCAAAAATGGCAATAGCGACTGTGACTAAATGACAGCATGAGCTAAGCACAAGGTGACATAGAAATAGATGTATTATTCACTTATATACAGCTAGGGATATGGTGAAGATGAAGTCACTACACTTCACTGGGGGAATTTAATTTACTTCACATCACATAAAGGGGGGGGGGGGGGGGGGGGGGAACCTTGAGGCCCCCTCTCCTGGGCTGGTGTACAATCAGCACCGGGGCCACCACCATGACTGCAGCGACCCCTGTAGGTTTGCCCTTGTTTCACATTCTACTTCTATTCAACTGACCACACTGTACTACGCATCTGACAGAGACCGTCGCTTTCCACTTGTTGGACAAGGCTATCCAGTGCCCTTATGACTAAGGACAAATAAATCTGAGTCTATTTTGTTGATGCGACATGAATTGCAGCAAGGTGAATTCATCCTCTAGTCAATAAGGCCCATTGTCTTTAAAGTGAAATTCTGAAATGTTGTTGTTTACTTGTCTGTTTATTATTCTGATATCTCAGTCATGTCATGTGTGTTGGTTAAACAATCCCCACCTATTCCCATTGTTTTCTATTTAACATTTTAAATATATATTCAAGGACTACCCCAGAAAGTCCACCTTTAAAGATATTTAAGGGGTTATTCACTAAGGTGCGAATTCGAATGTCAAACTTGCAAACAGCGGATTCCTATAGTAAATCCGCTACAATTTCCCCATTGTAAAGTCGTGACAATTTTCCCATAATAAAGTCGCGACAATTTTCCCATAATAAAGTTGTGACTGCGACAATATTCTCATTATAAAGACGCGACTGCAACAGTAGCAGCCTGTTGAGACTGTCTTTATCTGGCGAATTCGCTCCTATACGCAACAATTTGGACTTTAACCCCCTTAATGTTAAATGGTATATGCTCTTGTCACCATGTAGAATTCCTGTAAGCACGTACTGAATACACATTTGTTTTTATGTTGAACTACTACTGATTTTCACTGGAATGTGTTGTCTTCAAATCTGATTGCAGCCAAAATGAACTTTCGTGAATTTGTAGCATGTACAGATCCTGAAGTCAGTTTTTTTTAGTAAAATTGTCATTACTTCATTAATGATTCCTAAGAAATGCTTCGCTGGCCTGCTTCTACCAAGCTATATGAACTCAGAAAAGCAGAACCAAAGGTCATCTCTAATTGTTAAATCCGACATGGGATCAGTTTAGTAGCTCTGCCACTTAATAGGCAGCGGTGTTAAATTTAAGACAGCGCATAATGTCAGTACGAAACATCTTAGTAAACAGACTTATTAATAGGGATTCTGTGACAAATGTCAGTATATATGTAAGTGCAGGTTTAAAAATAGCATGGATTAAATCAAAATTATTCAACCAAGGTCACACTGGGTTAGCAAAGCACCACGGGTTGTCACCTAAATGGAGACTAATTAGGAGGATATTTATAAAAGGTCAAAGGGTTAAAAACAAGATAAAAAATATTTTCCAATAATTTTAGACCATTTTGCCTATTTCTCAAATTTTTAATGCCGCATCTTTTGAAATTACATATTCTAATGCTTTTCCCCTTTACACAATTCCTGGTTTCCCCCCCTACTAAACTCCTATAATCAGTTTCCCCTTCCTAAAATTGTAATAACCTGTTCTGATGTCTTCTCTTATGACCCATAAAGTATTTTTTAATGAGCTCAAGATGTTTGCAACCCTCCACTTTTGTCCACAGCGTGGTCATTTGGAATGGCATTTGCCTTCTGTCTTAAGTTGTATGTATGTATAATTTTATTTATAAAGCACCACAAATGTACACAGTACTGCACAATTTAGCAATACAAATATAATACAGACATGAGAAAAGTACATGAAACAATACAAGTAAAGTAAATTAAATGTCAAGCATAATATCATGAGGATGGAGGTCCCTACCGCATAGAGCTTACAATCTAAATGGGAAGAAGACATACACACATAGGAGGGTAATAAGACCTGTAACAATGTTCTGGGATACTGGTCTATAAATATGTAAAAATAGCTACTTAAGGATAAAATATAATATATAAGTTATACTTAAAAAACAGTGCTAGTGCTCTATAAAGTAAGATTTCAGTTTAGTTTTGAAAGTGCAGAGAGAATGTTTCTGGTGAAGATAAAGGGGTATAGAATTCCAGATATATGGGGCAGAAAGAGTTTAAGATGAGAAAGGGCAGTATTGGTGTGTGGCGTGCAAAGCTGATTGCTTTGAGAGGAGTGTAGTTGGCATTGAGGAATATATGGGCACTTGAGTAAGGAAATGAAGGGAGGGGCAGCAGAGTGAAGCTCCTTAAATGACAAAAGGAGAACACTGTACATCATTTGTTTGCTTATGGGGAGCCGTGTAACAGAGGGAGGTTGGGAGAAAGACTGTCCCTTCTGAGGAGAGGGAGAGAATTTTGGCAGCAGAATTTAGAATAGACTGGAGTGGGGAAAGGTGGGAGGGTGGAAGGCCAGATAGAATAACATTGCAGTAGTCCAAGAAGGATAGAATACGAGAATGCACAACGGTATTAGCAGTGGCCAAAGAGAGATAGGGGCAAATCTTGACAATGGTACAAAGGAAAAATTGAAAAGTTTTAGCAGTGGTAGATATGTGTTTAGAAAAGGAAAGATCAGAGTCAAAAGTCAACCCAAGACAATGTACAGAAGTTACAGGGTTGATGATTGCACCTTCAATTAGAATGGAAAAGTTAGAAGTAGATGTTAGCACAGGAGTGGATAAGTAAATTTGGATATTATCTGCAAACAACTGATACTGAAGACCAAATGAGTTGATAACATCACCCAAAGAAAGAGAGTATAGGGAGAACAGGAGGGGGTCAAGGACTAAGCCTTGTAAGTGGAACAGGAGAAGAGGTGTCATTAGCATGGGAGGCAAAAAAGGAGCGATCAGAAAGATAGGAAGTCAGCCAGGATGCATCTGGATTATGGACACCAAGCACCTGGAGAACTTGGATCTTGGAGTAATAAAAAATTGTGAAATGCAGAAGATAGATCTAGGACAATTAGAAGACAAAGTTATGCTTGGCTTTAGCAACCTGGAGATCATTAGAAAGTTTACACAGAGCAGTATCCGTAGAGTGCCCTGGCCTAAAACCAGACTGCAGAGGGTCCAGGAGATGGTGGGCATGCAGATAGTTAGTAAGGCGGGTGTAGACATGACGTTCTAGTAATTTAGAAGCCAGAAGCAAGAGAGAGACAGGATGATAGAGAGGCACGCTGGCTCCATAATAGGTTTTTTTAGGATGGGTTTAATACAGACCTGTTTAAGCTGCTGTAGTCAGTAAGGTAAGGATCAGTCATTACTGCACAGATGCCAAAAAAATTCCTGAATATCTATATTGGGAGACATTTTGCATCAAGTGACACAGTGCACATCAAATCAGGTTGCAATAATTATAACAGCTTTAAATGTTGTTAAAGGAGAGCTAAAGCTAACAAATAAAAAAAGACCTATTAAATACATACCTCATAGTAAGTTGAATCGTTGCAATCACAGCTTGAACTGTGCTGTAAGATTCAGCCCGAAGCTCCACTCACTTGTCAAATCAATGATCCAAAAAGCTTCCATGATCCACTGCATCATGCTCATTGCAGTGCCAATGAGCATGCTCTCATCAATGAACGGGATGACGTCTGAAGCCTTTTGGACCGCCTATTTGACAAATGGGTGGGGCTTGGGCTGAATCTTCTGTGTAAACTGCAGTGAGAAGTCTGCCTCGGTGCAATGAAAATACAGCACAGTTCAACTTACTATGAGGAATGTATTTAATAGGTCTTTTTTATTTGTTAGCTTTAGTTCTTCTTTAAACTCAAGTAGATTCAACTACCCCCCCCCCGAAACATTGATTCTGATGGTCACTTTTACTGCTTAAAATAAGATGGATTAAACCAGCTCCTTTAGCATTGTATAGTCCTATCTGTTTTTCACAGTTGATCTAGGGATTCCAGTATCTGCAGTTAAAGTAACCTATTTGTAATGGGTGTGAGTAGAGCAAGAAATATATTTATTTTGTGTTGGATTTCACTCCCTGTGCAAATTCCCAAAGACAGCAGAATAAATTGACATTGTACTTTATGCAGCCCCCCGACTCCTGGTTTTGTGTCTGCTGGGTATTAGAATCTATATTAAAGCTTACCCACTGATGCCTTAGGATATTTAAGTTATTTATTTAAAACTGTCACTAACTTGTCAATTATAATTTGGATGGGTACAGTATATCCACCCCTTTTTAAAAAATGTATTACTGATTCCCAAACCTCACTAATGAGCCAAATGAGAAGTGTTAATTGTTGCAATCAATAGTGGGTTAATTAGTTTGTTCTGTTCCATGTGTAGAATTATACAGGAATTACTGTAATTATAGTTAGTGGTAGGCAAGTAAACTTTAGAGGGCGAAATGATCGCCCAAAATTAAATTCCGATCACCCAAATGCAAATTCCGATCGATCGATCGGAATTTCGATTGATCGATCGGAATTTCGATTGATCAGTAAAAATTAAGTTTTTTAAAAATTTCGCCCTATCGATTAAGCAATTTGCAGTATGTAAGAAGCAAATCTAAAGTAACAATAACAAAGGAACGCTTGGCAATATTCATCTTATACCTTTAGTAATTTGAAGAACTGTTAAATTTGGTAATTAACGTGAACCTTTCACTCAGGGGTGTGCAGGGAACCAGACGATTTCTATATTTCAATATGCTAAATTTACCTAGTGTATGGTGTTCTGCATATACCAGTATTTACCAAAGATTACCTATGACAGTTTCCCCATATTGTAGCAAAATGACTTAATAAATTTCATCATGGTTTGTTCTCGGCACAGTGATTTTAATATAGATGTTAAAGCATTTGTAAGAAGATGGTGAAGAATGGGAGGATACTTTGGAAGTCCCCTAAGAGGGCTTCTGTATCTTTTATACAAAATTTAATACGCTATAATTTATAAAGAGATTATCTGACCCTAGTTAGTTTACGCTGATATAGTAACATAGTAACAGTTTATAAGGCTGAAAAAAGACACAAGTCCATCCAGTTCAG
>WMED01021473.1:0-11907 GCA_019650415.1 Pipa parva
GCACTGGGTAATATAATGCTTAGCAGCCTGGAGATGTCACTTCCAGAGGATAACCCTCCCGCTGGGTGTAAGCTTATAGACAGACTTGGGGACTTACTGGTTTTAAGCTGGAGACTCTTGGTTTGTAAAGCAAATACCAGGTTTCTGGGAAAACTCTGAAGTTCTAAGGTCTGGGCCTGTTCTGTGAAGCCCCAACTCAACCCCATCCCACAAAAACCTGCACCATTCGGCCCAAGCCCCACACTGTTCAGCCTCCAAAGAAACTCAATTCACATATATTTACACAGTTCCACCAAACCATGACACACATCATATCACTAAGCCCTGACCTCAACTGCCCAAATCTGGTAGGCTGACCTCTGGGCCATTAGAGCCCTGAAAATTTCCAGGTATGTCTACAAAGTATGGAGGAATAATCCAAAATACTCCAAACAGTGGGTGGGGACCTTACCCACTATACTAACGAAAGAATCAACCATTGTACTTATAAAGTAATAGTGCAGATTTATATACGGTAGTGTATCATTTCTACCCATATGACTGATGGCTGGCCTAGTTACAGACGCTCAAGCCAATCATTAAAAAGTGGACATTGCACTGAGAATGTCACTTCCAGGTGGACGGCACCATTTCTCCTGGAAGGTTGTTAGGTATGGTAAAAAATGTGGAGGTTTGAAGACTAAAAAGAGGTGGGGTACAGGTAAATCATAGTGGCTGTAGAGACTAAAAGAAACATTTTGGTTAGCGGCTCCAAATCTTATACCATATAATTTTAACATCTAGTGGTTTGGTTTGTACTTGCACTAATGTTTATTGCTTCTTTCCTGCTTCAAACAAATTCAGTCCAGTCAGCAATGTTATATAGCTGTTTACAAACAATTTTCCATATACCCCCACCCACTCTGGCAAAAGAGACATTATTTGACCAGCATTTGGTTAGCATGCAGTAATTATTCTATAGTTACAATAATTCTGCATATTCTCTGCTTGGCTTCCCTAGACCAGTGGTTCTTAACTGGGGTTTGATCAAACCCTAGGGGTTTGGTGAGTCGGTCTCAGGTATTCAGCGGAGCCTCCGCCACAGAGGTCAAGGGATTTATCACTAAAGAAGGGTTTGGTGAATGTGCGTATGAAACTAGTGGGTTCGGTACCCCAAACAAGGTTAAGAACCACTGCGCTAGACATAATAAATCATTATGGCACTGTTACGAATGCTTACATTTCTTTGCCTATTTTGTCTTGACAAACTTAAGTGCAAACAGGGATCAGAAAAGATGGGGGAACTCAACCATTTCACTAACTTTTCATTAAATACCCATTTACAAAGCCAAGTAAAACCTTCTCCCTGAGTCTGAGATGGGTATTGTAGTGGATATTAAAGCGCAGGTTCCTTTTGTTGGAGAACCACGAAATCTCCCAAATGTATATTCCGCATTCATGAAAAAGAAGAGACCTCACAAATACAGCTGTGCTGCAGCCCTTTAATTGGATAATGAAGTGAAATTGCACAACATGTTTTGGGTGTCCTGCCCTTTATCACACTTGATAAAGGGCAAGACGCTCAAAACATGTTGTGTAATTTCACTTCGTTACCCAATTAAAGGGCTGCAGCACAGCTGTATTTGTGAGGTCTCTTCTTTTTCATGAATGCGGAAAGCCAAGAGTCAACAACAAATTAAAAGCCAAGCATCCAATTGGAGTTTTAGGTCTCCCCTCTTGCCCTACTTTGTGCTGCAGGATGCAAACCATTGGCATAAGTGCCATGTGAGGAAGTGCCTTCACAGTCTCCCCACCAAAAGACTGTTTCAGGAGATGGAATGTTCTATACCACCAAAAGGGTGACATGTACAATAATGGATTCAAGGTGTTCTTTGAAAGGAATTCTTTACTTCATCACAACAAAACATCAAAGTAAGTTTCAGGCATCCTCCTACAACCACACTACATACTCTACTGAGACAACTAAAATACTCTACAGATCAACAGCCCCAGAATATTTTTCTTACTAATAAAGCTTCTCCCTCAGTCAATTTTTAGGAGTTATTACAGGAATAAGAATGTAGAGCACATTCCATGGGGAAAAATGTTTACAATGAGGATTTAGTTCCATAGTATGCATTCCCAACACATCAAGGTATCCTCATATATGGTAAGCCCAAGTCACAAATGAGAAATCCTAACATAAAAAGATTTAAGTAGAATAGAGTGACTAAGGATGTGCTTACTTTCTTGGTGTGTTTATAGATTTAACCATTCCAGTTATGGATTAAACATCTCCCAATGCCAGGTCTCTTCAGCTTTAGAGCTGCAAATATTTCAAATTTCTTTAGTTGAAAATGTTTTTCATAAAACTGGAAAAAATGGCCCCTGCAAAATAGTTTGGCTTTTCGACTATGTAGCAATAGGTTATGAGTAATATCAGCCCAGGGAAATGCTTAGTTTACAATAGTAGACTTCCCAGAACACTGTACTACTTAATCTTCTTACTTTTTGTCCAAATCAACTTTATCTAAGATGAGCAAGTACCATAACCAGTCACTGTGATTTCTAATTACAGCACAAGTTGACCCCATGGGCAACAGTATCTTTATAAAAATAAATTACAGTAGCCTTTAAACTAGGAGTGGCTAGTTCCCCTTTTATGTAGGTATGACACAATAAAACCATGAATCCCACAGATTCTTGTTTAAGATGTTGTAAAGTGTGGAAGCAAAAGTGACAGAGCAAACAATCAACCCAACAGTATCTCTGTTGATGAGGCGGGTATACTGAAATAATAGAAAAGCACAGAATGTTATAATGGATAAGCATAGAATAGATAAAAGTCTTCTAAATTTGGCTGCTTGCATTATGCAAATATCATGTACTCACCTTATTAGCCCCAAAATTTACTCAGGTCGGGATGGTTAAGCTAAGTAATTAATATAACAAAACAAAGGCTCAAATGGTTGGCGCTCTTTATATAATATTTAATTGTAGGTTAAGACACTGTTTTTGAAGAGAGGCCCTAATGTTACAACCAGGATGTATCTAGTTTTGAAAACTTTTGGGTTCAGCCTATAAAGCACAATTATAATGTCCTTAAAGTCCCATTCTTCTATACCTCCGATTATTAAAGGACCACTAACACCCAAAAATAAAACCTCCCGTTTTGATTGACATGGCAGTTATTCAAATACTGCACTCCTAAAAATGTTAAATTCATTAATTATTTGGCTTTCTACCCGTTTTTATCTTTACTGATAACATCCATGATGTCAAACAGACCTCCCCCAGTCCCTTTGCTTTCTAGGATCGTTTACATGAAGCATTTCCAGGAAGTGTGCCCTAAAGCAAAACAGTTAAATATCTTACATACACACAATTTAGAATTTATGAAAGCACATTTTGAATACATGGAAACTATAAACACATTTGAGGCATTTTCAGTTTAATCGTGTTACTGTTCTTTTAGCTGTACTGTTTTATCTTACAATTTGTCGTGTAAAATGGACACATTGTACACATTATCAGACTCAGCACCACAAATGAAGAATCAAAAATACAGAAAAAAATGTTTGTTCTATTTATTTATTTTCCAGCTTCATACAAACTGGATGTAGAAGCATAAACATAGTACATTTCTACCATTTTCAACAAAAATATAACCAGTATGTACAATTATTGTATTAAAAATACAAAAGGGATACAGACTCTACCAATGTCTTTCTAAAAGACATACAGGTACAAGTAGTATCAAAAGTATGAGGGAATCACCAGTCAGTTGTACATTCTGCACATGACATCACAGAGCAAACTGAGATTAGCAGTCCTATTTCCTACGATTACATAATGCTTTTTTGTGCAATGTGAGAGAAATAGCATCTGCCTGTCTATATGCACGCGGTTGCCTGGCAAATAAATGCATATTACATGTAAAATTACATAGGCATAACTGACAATGTGATATAGAAGCAAGGTTGACAAAAGCCATGATAACAGAGGATAGAGAGAATAATTAAATAAAGCACTGACATTGTCTTACACAGTGAAAAAAAACACTGCATTATGTTTCCTTATTTTGTTTTTAACTTTGTGTGTGTGTGTATATATATATATTTATATATATATATATATATATATTTATATGTGTATCTACTGATCAATATGATCAGCTGAGTTTAAATGGAAAAAAAAATAATAATAATAATAACCCAATGACTACAATTTCCTCACACAAAAGTATTCATTAGATTTGCAGCCTTCACTTATCCGGAATCTGTGCAAAGAGGGAATTAGAACATGGTGATTTCAGTCATCAAAGAGTTAAATAGCAGCTGTGAGCAGTATGGTGCTGCCGCACATTGACCTTTCCTATAAGTGCAGAGTCCTATGACGGTAAGAGTCCACTTCCATGAAAATGCTGCAATCATAATGTCAGTGAAGTCGCTTTACAGATTGGGTGGTCATTACAAGCTGGGTTATCCAGTCTGTTTAACAGCTAGTAGCATTAGTTGTGGATCCAAGCTGCCCTCACTTCAATATTATCCAGTTAAAAATCTCTAGAAACATAAAAAAATAGTCATAACTTAGATGTGAAATAACACTGAAATGATCCTGATGTAACAAATTCGTGCTCAAAACACAAAGCGTGTCCCCAATCTTGTTTTAACAAAGGGCCATGTAACACCAGATGACCCACAGATTAGAGTCCTGCGGTAACATAAAAGGCAGTGTAAACAAACAAAACCAACTCATTCTTTGTAAAGACACTACTTCAATCTCACATGAAGTTATAAAGAGCTGATGTGACCAAAAGTCTAGCATAGCAGTTCTGTTATCAAATGTGAAGATGATGCTTGATATGTTATAAAATAAAGATTAAATCAAATAAAGAAAAAAAAAAAAAAAAAAAAAAGACTCTTCCGGGCACAAAGTGCAAGAAGATCTTCTCATTGCTGATGGGCTGGTTACGGAGTATGGAATGATACTGTGCAAGTTTCAGCCTGCGACCATCAGGAATAGAGGTTGCTGTGCGGTGTTTTCAAGCCACATAGTTTTTGGGAACAAAAAGTGCCAAGTTGATTTCTTCACAGTATTTCACATGCCAGGGGAGTGGAACAAGGGTAAAAGATGCCCAGTGCTGCTTTAAGGCAGAGAAGGAAGAAACTGATCCACCACCATTCTTGTTCATGGAGATCCAGAGACTCCGGGGCATCTTCTTGTGCTCTCCTTTTCAAGATGGCTCATCCAGGAATGGCAAAATCTCTGCTCCTTACACAGCAGATACTTGCTCATCATCTGCTGTAAAGAAAAAATAAAATGGAAATATTAATATGCTTTAAATGCACAATGCAAAATACATGGGGATTTTTTTTCACAGGCCTGCATTGCTCAACAAGTTATAGAAACAGAGACCATGATTGCTGAAATGAAAAAAAAAATATATTTTCCAAGATTCTCTAACTCTAGGGCACTATAGCAGAAGTTAAAATACACAACTTCGACCATAGAAAGATTATGCAATGACTCTCTCTACCTTCCTCACTTTCAATTAGGCAAGGAATAATGAAAACCACAGGGACACACAATAAGAACATGTATTCTAAACATGGTTGTATTATTCTGTGTTCTAGTATATTCTTATATCAGTGCATCTTGCAAATCTAGCAGAAGAGGAAAACTCAAGAATTTCCTCTGGTGATTGGTTTTGTATTAGGTGAGTGCTAAACCTTTGGGACCATATATATATATATATATATACACACACACACACACACACAGATACATACACCCATAAACAGCGTGTGTTTTTGCTACATAGTACTATGATGTCATTGAATCAATGACGTGGATAATTCAGCACAGGAACGTCCATAATTTGTCCCATGTCTTTGTCTAATAGGTTCCTAATATCAGACGTATCTATACCTGTGAGGGATGGATCTAATGTCTCCTTGCTATAAATAAGTAACATAAAAGGCCATTTTAGCCAAATTAGATGAATTAGCCACTCCTATGTTGGTTCACATGACTGTGTGCACATGTCTATGTAAGTGTTGTATAGTTTTTAGAATTGCTTGATGAAGGACATGGATTAGCCTGAAACAAGGTACCATGTTGTGAGGTGAATATGGAAGTTCTACATATCTTTCTTTTTCTTCTCAATCACTCAAACACTGCGTGAAAGTGTGTGATGTAAGGGGAGATGTGCCAATTTTTCCAGTTATTGGCTTTGTTATACTGCCCACTATCCCAGTGTGTATTTTTGCTGTTGTTGGTCCTGGGAACTTTATCAGCTGAGTAGTGACAGCTTTGCTAGCAGGAGACATTTAATACAGGCAATATCAGCTTAGTAAGCGGAGTATGGAATATAAGTAATTTACCATCATCCTTTGAGGACACTCCTTGTGCCTGATAGAGAGCAAGCCGTGGGTCAGCCTCATTTGGTTTATGCCACTGTGGCTTGTTTGCTGTCCTGCTAGGAGGCTGATTATGTGATGGTGGGGAGGTTGCTATTCCTCCTTCACTTTCACTTCTTTGAGCCATCATCCGTGAACGTTGCAATGCCACATTGTAATCTGGAGGCTTTCTGGATAGAGGAGGATGTCCTTCAGCAAAGTCAGCAATGGGGATTCCAACATAGCCTGGAGGTGTTGGGGGCGGTTCCCGATACCGGCCTTCTTTCCTTGCTGTAGTAACACAATACACTACCATAAGAGACAATTATTGTCACAACAGAAAGTAAATCGAAACCAAAAAATTAACTGACAAACACAATTTAAAGTGTGGACCCTGTGTTTATGAAGGCCCTAACACTGTACTTTAATGGAAAGCTGGATAATTACCGCACACCACTGTACATAGGATTCAACCTTTCTCTTTCCCATTAATTTTACCAAATCAAAGCTACAGACACTTTAGCAACAGCAAATGCTGTTTGTAATGTGTATGCACTACTAAAATTATTTAAACTTTGGGACCTTCCCCCCAGCCTTATGCATTAAAAAAAATAAACTGACTGTCTATGTAAAGAAGAAAAAGAAACCCTGAATATATTCAGAAATTGCTAGACGTATCTGGTATTTTCATCATGTAGGACTAAATCATTCTTAAGAGAGTAAAAATACCGTAGCATCCAAAACTGAAGACATTTTTTTAAAAAAGTTAGTGCCTGAATGGACGTCATTTTGAAACTGGCTTCATTCCCAGCATTTACTTTGCAAAAACAGTAACACAAACAATTAAAGGTGACTATGCATAAATCAATCATAAACACTGAGATTAGACTACCGGTATATCCAGTTTATACTAGTGGATCATTCTATTTTACAAAAGTGGAATTATTGCTATTAGAATATTTATTCCAAAACTAAAATGTATTTTAAGGAAAGAACAAAAGTTGCTATTACATCCTAAATTATTATTATTTCATTTACCAGAGAACATATTTTACAGTTTTCTTCAGTAAAGAATTTTCTGAATGTTGTAACGGGTTCATTGACTGTAAATTGCTGCATAAAATGTTAGCTCAGAATAAGCAGATGACAATAATAGATTGTGTCAATTAAGAAAGTCAAAACTAGGCAGTTTTCTCTAATTTATTGGTGTTTATTTTTTTAATATCAAAGTGAATGGTTTTACATTAAACAAGGCAGCTAACCCTGCTAGTCAATGACTATATCATAGGCATATATCTACATATTAATTATATCAACAACTAGACTATAGATCTTTTTTCAGCCATCAGATATAACAGCCATACCTGCAATTTCTACATAAAAACTATTTTCTAATCAGAACAAAATGTTTTAGCTTGTTCCTTAAAACACTGTGTACTGCTTAGTAAAGTTGCTTACTAGTAAACAAAACTGATTTTTAATTCTAAAAAGTTAAGATAACTTTTATTCTTGCATTTTCTTGCTACTAACAACAAAGCAGTTCTAACTTGCTTTATGATTGCAATATAGACTGTTTTTATAACAGAAACACAGCCTGAATAAGGCTACAGTGACATCAACAAACAATTGTTTTCACAAGTTTAACCAGGTGGGCACATGGTGTTAATGATAAGAAATCTGAGCAATGGTAGAAAAAGTTTATTGTAAAGAGGGCATGTCTTAAGCCAGAAAAGGAAAACAATACAGTGCTGTTTACAGACGTATAAGGAAAATAGACAGAATTATTTAAAAATGGAGGTTTTAGATAATATCTCTATGAGGATAGCACTACTACATTACTGGGGTAACATCTCTTATATGCAGTACCATCCAATACATGCAGATAACCAGTACAGCAGAACATCAGTGGCATTTGTTTGGGGGATTAAGAGGCTGCTGTCTATCTTTGCTTAATTAACTAGTTTGGCAAGTTTCTCATGGAAGTATGCATGTTACATATCTTGTAAGTGTTCTTATTGCATTTCCCCTTTAACAAAGCAAAAAGAGAAACTATGAGACATGAAATATCATAGAACTTACCAATAAGCCCTTTTGCAGAACTTGCAGTCACAGCTATGTGTGTGGGCACAGGGTGTGGCTTGGTTTCTTCTGGAGTCATTGAAGTTATGCTACTGGTTTCGGCTTCAAGGGTAACATCTTTTCCACCTCTTCTTTTAATGGTGCCAGTGTCCCCTTCTGAGTCCTCACCCCAGTAGCCAGTTGATGATGCCCAGCTTGCTCTGGATTGTGCTTGCTCCAATGCCTCTCTACCTTGGCCATATCTGCCATACTTTGTGCTATGATCTGAAAAAATAGCATGGTCCATGTGACTACCAGTGGCCCAGAACCCTGCCCCATCAGCTGAATTATCGAAATGACCATGACCAAATGGTAAAGTCTCCCAACTTCTCTGATGTGGTATAGTTTGTATATTGTCATGGGATCCACTAGAGCATGAGGTCCAGCTTCCACGACCACTATCAGCTGCATCTAGAGAAGCTCTATCACCCTGATCCTGGGAAAGCTCCTCCATGCTGGGGGATGAAAGAACAGTTGCACCAGCATAAAGGCCCCGATGATCTGCCAATGGAACGTAAGAACTGCAACCAAAATGTGAAAAAAGTCAGATTTTAAATAAAGCATGAAGTGTGAAGTACCTCCCTCCTTATGCTAATTATGTAGGGATGCATCAAATCCAGGATTTAGCTGGGGTTGCAATAGAATCCCAATATGTTTTGCAAAATGTAATTTTGGCCAGACAGTAAGTACCCTTTGTCAAGTGCATTTTATTCACAAAAAGAAAGTATTATAGAAAACTCTGCTCAAATGATACTTGTACATATGGCCAGATTTTTGGGGAGGGCTTGGTATGTGTTCTAATCAAATAATTATGGACTAGTTGCTTCAATGATATTAGTAATTTTTTTAAATTTTGTAAACAATGAAAAATACATCAGGACCCCCAGTACCAGACGACACAGTAATAAATGCACACATCTAAAAGTGCAGCTGGGATTATATTTTGAGCAACAGAAGAATCTGACAACTTACCCTATGCTACACTGGTCTGCATCTATGATGGCTCTTCTATCAGCTCTTCCAACACCAAGATTTGTCTCCACAAGGCTTACTGAATGTCTATGCCGCCGATCATCGTGCAAGTGCACGCAATCAAAAGAGGAATTACTGACTATGCTAGAACGAGAGGAGATTTCACTATGTCCGGAATCAGAGAAGTTGTCCACCGTGCCGCTAGCTGCCATTGTATAACCTGCAAGATAACAACAAGAATAATAAAGATTCTTCAGGAAGATAAAAGGTTAACAATATAATATATTAACAGAAAATGCAAATATATGTTAGCTATGAGAATTTAAAAATGTAAAAATTAGCTGTCTAATTTAACATCTCACACATCTCATAATTACAATCAAGGCTGCTCCAATTCCCATGGGAGTAAACATATTTTTTTGCAAAAAATAAAATGAAGATCAGAGTTCTCCCACAGATAAGTTATAACATTAAAGATGCCATTGTAGGAAAACATTATTTGTGTCTGAAACCCAAATTTGGCATCAACATTGCGCATGAATGGATGTCTAAATGTGATTACTTTTATTTCATAAAATGAAATAAGGAAAAACTATTACTTACATTAGAAAAATTGAAACACTAATAATATACAGTAGACACATATATTAAAGAAACGATTTAAAATATTTCATACAACCGTCGAATTTAGGATGATTTTGTTAAGCTCAATACAATCTTTCACCAATGATTTTAAGAAGGAATTTTGTAACAACTTCCCTAAAGGTTGAAGGCAACAGTTTACCGCTGATTTTAGAAATGTATTCATGCCTCTCCTAAGGGCTGAAGGCAATACTTCATCATTGATTTTAGAAAGGTATTTATACCTCTCCTAGGGGCTAAAAGCAATACTTTACTGCTGATTTTAGAAAGGTATTTATGCCTCTCCTAGCGGCTGAAGTCAATACTTTACCGCTGATTTTAGAAAGGTATTTATCCCTCTCCTAGGGGTTGAAGGTAATATTTTACTTTACCTTTCCTTGGAGAGCACTGTGGAGAAGTTGGAGGGGAAGATAGCTGCGAGGATGCATTTGATATTGTATCCTCTGCTTGCTTCTTGTGCCTTTCCAAACTTCCTTCCTCTGATAATGCTAGGATTTTCTTTAAAGCTTGTGGAGAATTTATACCTTTAGAAGAAGACATAAAAGTTATTAACCAGATTTACTATTCCTGCTAATGTTCTCTTCATTATGACAGCGCCTTCCTTGTTCCCATGCAGGTGCCTGTATTTTAATGTTTGAATGGAAACACATTCCCCATAAACAACAATGTTCGATTTTTCGATGTATAAAATTATCAGAAATTCAAACTAAGTAGCAACTGGATGCTTAATAGGACTGCAACAAATCTATTTTATTTGCCTATGAGTTTTACTAGCAGACTCCTTGATATATTTAATATATATTTAATTAAATATTTGACATTAAGGGTATGATAATGCCACAAGCTCCAGAGCACATGCCTCAGGTTTCACTGATTCACTGAAATATTTATTTAAAATAACACTGGATGGCTGGATGCATTTTCACTGTGCATCATGGTTAGTACAGTCTGTTTTGGATGGACCCTCTCTGGAAGTGGAGCTATCAACTAAGATTTTTTTCCTGATCCTCATGAGAACCTAGCAACAACCGAGTAACACTGTAGTCTCAATCATTAACTTGGAATCAAACTAATTCTTTGTTTTTTATAACAGAATTTTATATTAGGTTTTACTTTTTAATAAAAAGTTAAAAACTCATTGTTTGGACATTACAGTGACTATATGTACAAACACCAGAATACATTATAAATGTTGCTTTTAGTTAGGAAAAAGGAAGTATAGTTAAAAAGAACAGACAAATATTCTTAAATGTTTCCACCTGGGCATTCATTTTCCCTCATGGTAAACTATCAAGCTTTGTCTGTCGGATAGTATACAATTTGTGGTTTTGCACATTTTTGACTTTGCCCCTACAGCTATCAGCACCCAACTTCCCCACTTCTCCCCACTTGGATCCCATGTAAGAGAGTCCATTTTTTAGGTCTGATCCTGCACCAGGACCTGTTAATGAAAGGAACAGAAACTACTGGGTGTAGCAAGTGCCTGCAGCTGATAAATGCCTTTATTTCTCCAACTATAATTCACACTAGAGTTGCACTGGTATTGCCCAGTCATGCTAAAATGTGGTGCAGCAAATGTATTTTCCCCCATCTCAAGGCTGCAAAGGTTTTTTTAAAAACTTCAGCTAAATCAAACTAATAATGTATGAGCTGTACCTTGAAACTAAGTTAGAGGCACTGAAGAACAGTTTACAGTATTCAGTTGTGCTTGTATACGCACCATCTGTTAATTTTGCAATTTAAAGGAACAGTTTAGGCACCAACAGTTATTTGCTGTCTGTTTGGCACTGTTAAA
>WMED01021474.1:0-11907 GCA_019650415.1 Pipa parva
AGACGCGACTGTGACAGTAGCAGTCTTTATCTGGTGAATTCGCATCAATACGCACCAATTTGGACTTTAGTGAATAACCCCCTGGATCTTCAGTGCCTTTACAAGCAGTCAAGCACAGCAACATGAATTGCCAGTGTGGCCCCATTTTAAACATAGGTTGCATTGTAAAACATAATATGTTTTTCAGCCTGAATAGCATGTCCTAATTTTCAAGAATGAATGAAACAGTTTGACATGCATTGCCCCTGTTTTATTCACTGGTTTTATTCATCAGTTTGCAATCTTTTTGGAATTGGGCCTTTTTTACCACCTGCATTATTCCTGTCATATTAGTGTTTAGCAATATTGACATTCAATAAACATTGCACTAATAATGGAAACAATGCTTTCATGTTTTGTTAAATGTGCATTAAGGATATATATAAAAATCAAAAAACTTTTCTCCTAGTATAGCAATATCTTTATTCCTTAAATTCCATTCACTGCTTAGCTAGGCATTAACTGAATGGCATGCCTATGCCAGTTACTGTATCAATAAAAAGCCAGAGGTTCATGCAGTGCACTGGGCAAGTGCATTCTGGGGTTAGTAATTATAAATACACAATCTAATCATGAGTTGCTACATCATGGAAACATGAAACTACCTCTTGGTTTATCGCTATTAAACCTATTGTTAGGAGACCTTTATTTCTTACTTTGTAGCCACAAAATGAATCAAAATTAATTTAAAAAATGCAAGCTTGAATCTGCCATTTCCATTCTAGTGAAAACTATGGGGGCATATTAATCTTTTCTTGTTGTTGAGAGCTTCCCTTGTGGAGGTTTTATTATAAGCGAGTACTGTAGTCTATAGAGTAGCAGGTGATAATGGGGCTAAGTATGCTCGGAACAATATGAAAACAGATGTATTTAACATATAACTGCAAATGTTCTAGACATGGGAGACTTGTATTGATCAAGACTTAAAAAACACTACAGAAGGTTTAGTGAAAGGGATAAGGAAAATACATTAAACAATAATAAAATATACATTGAAAATTAGCATGGGATTATTGCCTCTACCCTAGGGTAATAATAAGATTATTTTAAAAAAGTAGGTGCAATCCAAGGAAACCGCATTGCTTTTGTGTAAGCGCTTTGATAACACAGCCTGGATACAGAAACCCTGGTATCTAAGAAGGGCTGCCCTGGCATAAACAATTCAATTTTTCTACCACAAAAGAAAGGATTCCAAGTCAGTCACACAAGCTGGGCTTGAGGAACATGAGATACATGAATGGATAGGATTAAGAATGAGCTGTTATTTGGGTATTGGTGTAACTGAACCTCTCAGACATCTGAAAGTGAAAAGATGGATGTGAAAGTGGGTTGTGCGCAGTGAGTCGCTGCAGATGCCAACTCCTCAATAACTATTCCCATTTGCAATGGTGATACTCACAAATCAGCCTTATTCAAACCAGCAGACATGCTAAATTTCATTTACAGTGAAAATGCCATTCAAAAAAAATAATAAGTGGATCTGGTATAATGCTCCAGGGAAAGGACCTTTAGGCTCTCCAGGTGATAAATACACTTAGAAATGCCCTAGAATAGGCTATTATACAGTGTCAGTTTCCCCAAGACATGCAAAATATCTTAAAACTTCCCAATAATTATACAAATCTCAGCTTAGATACACATTGACAAAGGCCCTTAGACATGCCCTATACAGTCAACAGTCCCTTCCACAGGTGTAGTGCAAAGTGCCATAAGGCAGATGAAATGATATACCCAGTCACAGAGCACATATTAAACTAGAATGCCCCAGGAGTGGAGGTGATAGGGTGGTGTAACTGTGCGCCTTTATCTAATATACGTTTGTAACACCATGCTCCTTGACATCCTTAGTTTAGGCAATGGTTAATATGACTGTGAGGGAAAATCCTTGCTGTGAATACTACATGTGGGCAGGGAGACTGCTAAAGGAAATGCTTAGGGCTGTGGGATACAGCCATAACTGTGGGCCTAGGTGCAAGATCTGCAGGTATGCAGTTAAATTGAACATTTGTGACAGAAAAGCTTTAAGTAGCCTTTGTTTTACCAGAAAACAGAATTAATAGGAAAATAAATATATATGTAATATGTCACATTTTGAGATGAAAACACTGCCCCTGCAAATGTGATTCAGTTGCATCTTTTATTGTAGCAGTAAATTACAGTAGTATTTGGGGGAGGGTTTAAGCATCCCCTTAAGGCCAAAAGTTATATTTCACTTTGATCACTGCCAGAATAAATAGCTTAAAGCTTTGAATCAAAGTTGGGGAACCTAGTACTTCTCTATATTTGGTCTATGTGGGAAGACTGTGGGACCGGCTTCTGTTGTATGAGTGGAGTGCCAGGTTACAAAATTTATAGACTTATGTTGGGATACTCAAAAGTAAGTGTAGCTTAAACGAATGCCAGGTAATAAATCTCTTCCTGTAAAGGTTATTGTATGATGTCCACCTGTCTTCTCCTTAAGTATATACAGAAACACAGCAAAATAATGGTTCATTTAGTTTACCTTGTGCTATTACATGGTCAGTGAAGTCTTCAGTAACTTCTAATACAAAGAGATTTCATGGTATATTAGAAGTCACCAAGGAATTCCATTATAGTAAGAGGCTGCAGTCCAAGTGTATTTATACAGGTCATGAAACTCCAGTTCTGTATGTATGATATGAGCTGTAAAAATACTTAATAACCTGTTAATTATTTGTTATGCTGCCCAAAGATAGTCTCCTAAGCAATTACAGATTTTAAAATAAGTATTTCTACCTGTAATTCCCATCTCATCTCATCTGATGTACTGTACTCCCTCTGTCTCCCTAAATCACTGGGAAGCAATCTTTCTGTCACACACCAACGATCTGTCTATAGCCTAGATACAAACATGCTTCCTTTATCTCTTCTGTAGCAGATATTAGTGTGCTCTGCATGTCCTGTTTCTTTAGTCTCCCCTGCAAATGTCTGAAAATTTTAATTGCTATCCCTCTCTCCCTGGTACTGTGAACAGTGATTACAGATCTTCCCTTTTTTGCCCGCCTTTGAGGTTACTGCTGGTGAAACAGCTTCAAGCAGTTGCTTTCTGGAGTTTGCAATACAGCTCCCGAAATTCTACTGTATGATGCTGGGATAAAAGCATCATCAAGATAAGGAATGGTAAGGCTTGTAAACATCTCAATGTTGAGCAATTTCACCTTATAAATGGTGCATTATGAGGTCAAAGCTCAATGTTTATCATAATATAAACTACAGGAAGTTCAGTGATTAATTTTGTAGAGTATTATCTCTTTATAAACTACAGTAAGACAGTGTTGTACTGGAATCATGGGGCCTACTAACAAAATAGAGATAATAGTCCCACTAATCATAACATTTTCTTCTTGTTCTTCAATTCTCATCTTCATTCCATTTTGTTGTGTTCTACTCATTTTTGTTTTGCTAACCATTCCTACAGTGGAGTGGGTTGAAATTCCTGGAAGACTCAATGAAGCCAGGGCCCACTGGGAGATTCCCCTGTGTCTTGATGCAGTCAGCGATTGCTTTAAAAAAATTTGTCAATACAATTGTGTCAACATCCACAGTCAGTATTTTTTGTAAATTGCACATTCATGTTTGTGGCTAACCCACTGCAAAGTGGCTAGTTGCACTGTAAATTAGCCCAATTAGATCAACAACCCTCAAAACCAAAAAGATGAATCAAAACAAGCCAAAAAAGATGACCACCCCCCCTCCCCACATATGGTCACTATGGCTTTCAGCCACCATCCCTCCATGCTGCCAGAGGAGCACATCAGGAGCAGCACAAGTCTCTTGATACACTCCTGTGACCTCCGAGCAACTCTATAATGTATGTTGATGCCATCTCCATTATGGTGGTGCCCTTTGTGCCATTATGATGTAAAGTATTTTTGCTCCAGTGATACCCCTTTTTGAAAACATTTCTGTGGACTGCCATTCCTGTCTTGTTATCCTATTATTAAATACATTTCCATGTTATTCACTGAAAGAAAAGTTGCATATTCAGGCACAGAGCTGGATGTTGCTGCTTCAGTGAAAATGTTAAAAGCAAATGCTTGCTGTGAAGAGTTATGCTTGTAAATACAGGGAGAAAATGTTATGTAACTGGTAAGATTTCTGTTCAAACCACAGAAAGCACAAAGTGCCTTAAAAGGTATTATTTCCAATTCAAGTCAACTGGGAGCTTGAAAATATCTGAGTTTTTCAATAATTCGGGAATGATTGTTATGCTCACAGGATGCTGTCGTGGACAATCAGTTTGACTGTTCATTTATAACCTCCACATTCTTTTTGTATAAACATTGTTCATTTTTGGGAAAAACGCTGAATAGTACTCACAATTGTTCTAGGAAAATTCAATTTATTACATAACTATAGGGAACGTATATACTTTCATCTACTTTTGGAAGTTACATTTGAAAAAGGTATTGTATAATTTTATTTGAAATGAGCTACTATGGGGCACATTTTCTAAAGTCGAACAGGTTTTTCCACTAGTAAATCCAGGAGAAACAGACTATTTGTAAAAATATTGCTGGTTTCTCCTATTTACTAAACTGTTTAAAAACAATTTTATCACCCAAAAGAATTCTCCACCCTCAGGCTGGCCTAAACCCATTATTCCCTCTGGAGCTGGTCATGTCATTTAGCCTAAGACCAAAATATTTTCCCAACAAAAAGAGATATTGATACTGATCTGTAATGGAACGAACCCTCATGGAAAAGCATTGCAAAGTTTGCCCCTGTTAACAGATTGATAATTATCAATAATGATTTATTTCAACGGGGAAACATTTTTATCAATCCTTTATAAATCAGGGAAGTCAAAAGGTACAGGGAAACAAAAACTGTGAAATGCGGTGAAATCAATCGATATGATTGAATTGGTTTTAGTAAACATGCCCCTATGTGTGTGTAATGTATGTATCTCTATATGTTTTCTACAGTTTTGTAATCAATTATTTTTTTCTTAGTGTAAGGAGTGGTACTTACGTGGATGATTCGCTCCAGCGTCGAGTCTCGCAGCTTCAGAGAGGGCGCCACGTCTCTTCCTGGAAGTGGCGGCGCGCTTTTTGAAATCCGAGGTGCGATCATCTGACAGGCTCCCTGGCTATATAAGGGAGCCTGTCGGAAAGGTCCGGCGCCTGATTATAGGTTTTCTTTCTGATACCGTTGTCCTGTCCAGTTCATAGTCTCAGTATTAGAATTAAAACTATTCCCTAGACCCTTGTTACCCAACTATTCCTGCCTTGTCTTCCCTTGCTACCTTGCCAGGTCTAGCCATTGTTCCTGCCTTGTTTCCCCAAGCTGCATTGCCTGTTCCAGCCATTATTCCTGCCTAACCTGCCTAGCTACTTAACTTGTTCCTGCCACCTTTGGGATTCTGTGTGGCAGCTCTGTCTGGGTAGTTCAATCCTAGGGGCCGCGACCTGGGTGCCTTCCGCAGCGAAGTCCTAACCTCCTTGTGGGGGCTCTAGGTGAACACCGGGGGTACCTTAGACTCCGCGCCCTAGTGGCTGTTTACCTCTACAGGGTTTTCCGCCAGCTACCTCCTTCTCCTAAAGTGTTCCCCACTTCCATACGTACACATTACCATTAAACATAACACTTATGAGCAATCTCCAGCTTCATTTTTACAGAAATTGTACTGTAGTTTTGCACAAAAAAACATCAGAAACATGAATAGTATTATTTGGCACTGACACATCAGTCATTTCTAACCAGTCTTATTATTGTATCTAATTATATTACAGTATTCTATTTGTTTATATGCTTCATAATTGGAATCCTCTTTCATTCCTTTAATCCAAAACCACTTTAGTGATTTTTATTGCTTCAATTTTTTTTTTTACAAAATAGTTGCAAATTGCATTCAATGATAGTGTGGTATTAAACTATTGTAAAGGACAATCTATGTTAATTGCCAGAAAAATATTAATTTCCTGCGTATCAGGTTACAAATTGCAAGGACGTTGCATTGGCACAATTATCTTTAAATAAACTAGGTCACTATTTTCTCAATGTTTTACTCTTAACATATTGAGAGTTTTGGACCACCTATCAATTCTGATAATTTAAACAACTATAGCAGTAATGTAAAAAGGTTTCCCTTTTGTTCTCTGTAATGTTAAGTCCAGGTAAAGCGACATTTTGCTAACCGACCATTTTTTGGCTAAACCCACACTTCTTTGTTTTGCAAATACTGAGCTGAATTAAACTAAGGCTTTCTGGTATGTTAATCCAACTAATAGCTTGTAAACTCCATCTGGCTAAAGGACTGATACTGGTATCACATATAAATGCTGGGATCTTAAGGCAACATTTAGGGATGGATTTCTTTTGGAGTAAGACTTTTTTTCCTTCTTACACACAATACATAACTCTTTCCAGAAAGGGATTATCCTTTCCGTGCCAAATGGAGTAGGAGACAGCATTATATGGGATATAATGGCTCACAGCGATACAGTATAATAGTTTGACGAGTATTTATGAGAGGGCTATAAAGTTTTTTTGCTTATTAAATAAATATAGGCATGAATTATTTAAAATAAAAATAAACACATATTCACCTGCTTGACTTAGAAAAGGTGCCATTTTGTATCAAAACAATGAACAAATGAAAAATGATTAATAAAAAAGGCAAAATAACTCAAAATAAAATAAAAAGGGAAATTAATCTCATTTACTGATCATTTAGTATTTAAATATACATTTAAGGGAAGCGCTACATGAACAAATGTATGCTGGCAACCCTTCTACTTAGTAGGCTAGGCCATATAAGCAAAATCGATTGCTAAAGACTCAGCCAGGCAATCTTTATAGGCAACTGAAGAACTTAGTGACAGCAGCCTTGTAGTCATTGTATGTCACCTTCCCAAAAAGTAAGTGCATCAGGTGTATGGCCTGCTATAGCTGCCCTGATTAACTTATTGTTATTATGAAGGAGAAATATTTAGAAGCAACAGTAGTTCAACCCAAAGAGGTTGGCCACACAATTTCATAACACATGGCTTACAAGAGCTAAACTGCCTAAAAATTGCTAACTATCTGTTGGAGACTGCCTCTTGAAGCAACATCAACACAAGACTGTGCTGAAAGCTTCATAAATTGGGTTTGGCCGAGCATAAGGCCATGTTCAATTCCAAACCCCAACTTCCATGGTGTAATGCATAAATACACATTCTCTGGATTGGTTTCCCCTTTTACTTTCTAACAGTTCAGCTTCATTGAAAACATTTTTTGGCATTTCAGACCTAGGGGGTTATTCACTAAAATCTAAGGGTAGTCTAGTCTCGCGAGGCAACTCGAGTGGTCGCGAGGAGACTGGAATACCTTTAAAGCGTGTAGGAGAGAAGTCAGCGCGTAACCATTTTTGCAAAGTGAATCGAAGCATTGCAAGGTGAGTTCGCACCTTGCTGAATTACCCCCTAAATTGTTGCGTATAGGTATGAATTCACCAGCTAAAGAAAGTCGCAATAGACTGCTACTGTCGCAGTCATGTCTTTATATTGAGAATATTTTATTATGAGAAAATTGTCACAGTCACAACTTTAAAAATTGTTACGGTCACAACTTTACAATGGAGAAATTGGCTTGGTCGCAGATTTGCTAAGGGAATCCGCTGTTTGAGAATTTAACAGTCGAATTCTCGCTTTAGTGGATAACCCCCTAGTTTAAGCCATGTATTTCTTTTCTATAGTGTATGGAAACTAGCAAAAGTATAATTACATTGGAAAAATTACAAAAAAAAAAAAAATGACGCGATGGTTAATGACAGAAATGAAAACATCAGACATAAGTTTTTCATTACTATTTTTATTAATATTTTTCCTCTTTGATTTTTTAAAAATGGGTAATTTAGTAAAAGTAAAAATAAAAATGTTTCCCTTGATAAATATTCTAATTTGTCCCAAACCAGGTTGCCTATCTAAGCTGGCCTTGCATTCCATCTCTATAGAACTGTGTAAAAAGGGGAACGTTTTTAATTTTTTTTAAGGACTATAAGTGGAGATTTAACCCTTCCATAATTCCCCCAGTTTATTTGATTTTCCATTTAACTCCATTGCTCATATAGTATGAACAAATACCTTGGCTGTGATTAGCCATTCAGTAGATGAAAAACAACCATCATGAAAACTTAAGAGACATATTTATAAAAGGGTGACCTGTTTTCCCTTTTTTTAATGCTATAAAAGAATTTCACTTTTTTTTTTCATTGATAAAAGGTATTTTTTTTCTCCCCACATCTGAACATGAATGAATCAAACTGGATGTATGAAACATAGTAACAATTATAACTAATGCTCAATATTTCACAGCTTAAGTGGGAACTTCCCCAACTTTACCTGTTGATTAAAAGAAAAGTGCTGATGCTACTTTTTGGGGGGAATTCAGCAAGCAGCGAAGTGAGCTACGATGCGTTCGGCTCACTTCGCAAATGGTAGTATGCGCATGCTAATGTCCTGCGCGCGGACATCAGCATGTGCATTAAAGAGATTCCCGTCTCGGCGAGACAACCCTTTTGGTCTCGCCGAGATGGGAATCCCTTTAATGCGCTTGCTGATGTCCACGCAGGACATCAGCATGCACATACTACCATTTTCGAAGTGAGCCGAACGCATTGTAGCTAACTTCGCTGCTTGCTGAATTCCCCTTTATTTCAATGAAGCCAGTGTGCCCTTTAAATGAAACAACTGCATGCAGAAATGAATAAACCGTTGCAAAAATAATGGTCTACACAAGCAGAAATTCTGGAAACAGAAGGCAGTAATAAGGCAAAAGCCTCTATAATGGCAAAAAAATATCATTAGCAAGGCTCGATAAACAGCTACATTGATGTTTAAGTGGCTCCCCACTTTTAAACTATTCATATTATTTGTACAGGTGATCAATATGCCTACTAGATATAACTGATCTAGCCATAATATTCTTCTAAATATTCATAAATAACTTTGAAATAATGGTGAAAAGCAGCTGGGCCCTTTCCGTGACACATTTGCTTTCCCATGAATAATAATCATTAAATCGAATAACTGTGCAGTCAACAGTGCAAATGTCTTCCTTGTTACTTTTTTGTCCATATTCCAAATCAATTCTCCTTCATTACACTTCTGCAATGTTGGCTGGGTATTCACAATAACAATGGAGTTTAAAGCTTCTAGCTACTCATTAAGCTCTTGGAAATATTGCGTACAGCTGTAAACATGAGGGAATGCTGGTATCAACTGCAAATACTAAGCTACCACAAATAGTTTGAAGTAGCTTCGTTAGAATCATTGGGCTTCCATTCCTTAGGAATGATTGCAAGGTCTTGTTCACTCAAAAGGTGTAAGGTTTAGGGGAACAATATAATGTATTCAAATACAGACAGGCGTAGCAGAGGCTTAAAGAAGTTAAACTCTTAAAGAAGTTGTTATATTTTGTTTCAATTATTTTTTTATTACATTAAAGTTAAAACTAGTGTTTAGTCAAGGCCTTAACATTGTGAGTGTCTCGCCAAGAATTAGCATGATACAGGAATGTAGTTAATTAAAAAAAAATAGGAGCAAAATAAACAAAAAATTAAAATGAGAAACTATCTTATATAGAGGCAAGATGGCCCATGCATACCAAATAACATTTATTTGTTCAGATGGAACAGATTTCATTCAGCAAGATTGTGAAAATAATAAACTTTCACACCCACTGTTTTAATCTAATGTAAATGTGTTAGTCTGAAATCTGAATTCTTCTTATACCTTTAATTAAGTCAGTATATGATAATCATTTAAGGAAAATTGTGGTTGAAATTGTGAGATTTATCTCTGATTCAAGCAAAGGATTGGTCTAATCCAAAGTAACTTTGTAAACATGGTTTATCTGTCAAACATTCCTTTGTTTGAAGCTTGTAGTTGAATGTGTGTTGCTTCTGTGGGAATGTCTTTTACCTAGGAGAATTCTTTATGGTCTAGCTAGGCAGTCCCAGTGCTCTCAGAACATTTAACATGAAGGCCCTCTATACATGCAAGTATTTTAGTTTTCATTAATGCTTAGCATCCACCTCTTGCAGTAAGTCTGACTTCATGGGAATTATGTTAGAGATGGAAAAATGTTATCATTGTTGATTTGGCCAAATACCAACCTGGATCTGATAATATCTGTTAGTATTTCTGAATAAGCATGCATAGGTACATTTAGGGATATTTACTAACATCATTGTATCCTTTTTTGCTGTTGTTTTTTTTTACGCCGTAATTTCCTTTTCCCCTAATTTATGTAAAGTTGAAAAAATGTATCAGTATTGATAAAAATCAATATCTATGAATATTGATGTGTTAATTTACATTACATTTACAATACTTTCAATGGTGCTCCTTTATCAATATCGTCACTTTTACTGCCGGAGACTTGCAAAAATGTTAGTGCTCCATCTCCATAGAGAATAATAGATTTTCACCACCCTAAACTAAGCGAACACTTGTTTAAAGTGTAAGTAAAGTTATGAACAAAACTATGCATATATTTTACATTTATAAAGTATAAACCTAAACTTAAACATTAAAGTATAAAAATGATTTTAGGATCAGGAGTTCTCACCTCTTATTCAAACAGCCCTGCTCCCCCTCCCATTCTGTGTACAGACTCTTCCTTAGCAGTGCAAATAAGCCACGCCCCCAAGTGACATCACAAACTATACAGAGAGACAGAATTCCTCTGTCTAAATAGACAAAAAAAACAATGGGGAAAATTCCCCTAGTGTGATACAGTATAGCAAAGAATAGAACAAAATAAATAGTGTCAGTAGTGAGGATTCTTTTAGAATAAATATTCCAATATTAATGAGGTGCACAGTTGATACACATAAAACATGACTGGATATAAATAGTGAAAACAGGATAAATTCCTGTGTATACATGGATAATATGGGTTTACACACAAGTGGATCATGGTGATTTAACCCAAATCCTATATCTTTTGGATGTCAAGTGAATATAAGGGGTATAACAGACCCCCCTTATTAGGAGCACTCACCATAAAGTGCTTATGATTAAGCACAAAACATAAATCCATAGTTTTTTGGAAACAAGTCAATATTGAGGTCTCCTCTTCAGTATATATGGGCTGGACATAGTGAAAAAAAGGCAGGACCATAGAGCAGCAATTAAATTTAAAAAACGATTTATTCAATGATAAGTTATACTCACAAACAAAGGTAAAAGCAATGCCAACATTGTCATAATCTCAACGCGTTTCACTGAGCAATACTCAGCTTCAACAGGACTCTGAGCAATACTCAGCTTCAACAGGAGGTTTGGTGAGTCTTCGGTATGGTTCTTGAAGAATGTGTTGAGTTTATGACAATTTTGGCATTCCTTTTACCTTTGTTTGTGAGTTAACTTAACATTGAATAAATCTTTTTTTAATTTCTATATTTTATTTATTTTAAAGACATTATTTCCATATTTCTCTAATGTTACAGTAGCACTATGGAAATAACTGTGTTTTAAATCATAACTGCTTACTTGCAGGTTAATGATTATTAGCGCTGGATGGGGGTGTGTTACAGTCTTTTCTTCTGTGCTGACTTAGGGCTGTGTGTTTTCTATAACTCAAGATACTTTCATTACTTCCTTCCTGGCAAAAACACAGATCCCTGTCTTTCTTTATCCCCTGAGATTGTACATAAAGTCTAACATTTATAGCAACAAATGCACATGGCTCACGAAAAACACAACTCTGTATCTGAAAGGCTAAGACTGGGTTCACATTAGCGCATGCTAGTACTGTACTTTTAAAAAAGCGCATCCCAAATATACACCGGCAAATACATAGAAACATAGTAACATAGTAACATAGTTTATAAGGCTGAAAAAAGACACAAGTCCA
>WMED01021475.1:0-11907 GCA_019650415.1 Pipa parva
TGAATATTACATCCCTTTCTATGTCTCCCTGTCCCTAGTTCATCCTCACAATGTGCCAACCCCCCAATTTGACATTCTGATATGGCAAAGTCAAACAGATGAATTTGGAGCACTACACCATGCCAAATTCCCGACTGACTGCCGCTTGCTGAATACATGAAGTACCTGTGTGCATGAGAAGATGTAATGCAAAAAGCTCTGTAAAATTAGTCACATATTTGCCACATCACAGAGTTTTCTCAGTAAGTGAAAAAGGGAAAGTGGCGATCAAATGTTAATTCATAGCAATATGTTACTATTCGTCCTATAGTCAATTAGCCGCCAAGTTGGTTTTGCTGTCTAATTTCTGAGAGTCAAGCATGAGTCATGGAATGGAATGCAGCTAATACTCTAATCAGTGTCATCAGTTCTTTCTTAGGATTTGTCAGCAATAAAAAATTTCACAGCATAGTGGGAAAATATAGTAGGTTGAGGCAAACTATCTACAATTTCCTGTTTAAAGAAATACAAGGCAAAGATAAATCCGGGTTATAAAGAGAAGATATTTTAAACATCCCTTGCTCATACTGTGCAAAGATTTCATTTTCATGTTGTAATAAGTATTAACATTTTAAAATTAAGTTATATTAATGAGCCTATAGAACAACAAATATAGATAATACAGCTTTCCTCTTGTCACTTGTCATTGTTATAATGGGCTAATCAATATGATCTATGAGATTTCCATTTAAATGCACAATGCATGAAAAGAAAAGAGCAGAATAATTTATCTGTATATGTATGCATTCTTTGTCTCTCTCTCTCTCTGTCTAAATCTATCTCCCTCTCTCTTTCTCTGTCTATCTATCTAAGCCCATGTGTGTATATATTTATATCCAGGATAAAATCATCTAACAGTATATCCCTTGCCAGGGGAAAAAAATGACTTGTCCTCTCAGTACTTGTAAAAATATCTTACTCATTACATTGATTATTTTTAGATATGCATATTGTATAAACAGAAAGATAGGAGAGATTTATTTATGTATCTATAATAAAATCTATTGTTATATATTATTAATAATATGAATCAGTTGCACAATATTATAATAAAATCTATTGCTATGTATTATTAATTGTATGAATCAGTTGAACAACATTAGTTGATACATTTCTTCAGACAAGTAGGTCACTGCTGTTACTTGAGAGGTCATCTGAAGGGAGACTTCATTACTAATCATCGGAACAACGCACACACTTGAATAAATTATTATTTCCCAGAAATGCATACCTTAGATTCTGAAATGCACAATGGAGTTTTTCAAGTATTCTTGTTAAGGAGGGGCAGTTGTGAAACTAGATGAATATTTGTTATGCAAATAAACAAACTATATCATGAAGCTTTCTTTTTCATTTGCTTCATTCTTTTACATCCTTAGTGATGTCAAAACACTTGGTAAGGTCAAAGTTGTGTCACTGAACTGAACAGCTGGCATCCTCCCAGGAATTTATTTATTAGTCTTAAAGGGATCCTGTCAGCTCATAATAGATTATATTCTTATTGATCAAGCCAATGGGTCTCATGTATGAAAGGCCAAATAGTTGTGTAATAGCTTTGAATTTGCATGTCCGCATGTTTGCCTATTCAGCAAACTCTGCGATGTGGCCTGTCTAATTCGGGAGACTATGACAGTTTTGATCTTACTGAGCACTTTGCATCACTTTGCGTGTGTGCGCACAGGTATGTCAACCATTCAGCAAGTCGGAGTCTGTCGGAGGCATACTGCTCCGAATTCACCCATTTGACTTTGCCACATCAAAGTGGTGAATTGGGGGGTTGATGGCAGGGCTCTGGTGTGATATAAAGCGACTATTCTTTTAAAAATGATAATGGCGAATGCGACTAGGTGACAACATGAACTAGGGACAAGTTGACAGGGTGTATTATTTACTTAAAGTTAGTGGGACATGGTGAGGATGATGTCACTGCCCTTCAGTGGGTGAATTTGCATTATTTTGCATGACTCTGCATCCCAATACTGTCCGACTGACTATGTCACACTACGTATCTGACAACGTTCATCGCTGTCCACTTCTTCAATAAGCCTATCCGGTGCTTCGTGACTAAGGAGAAGTGAATTTGTAACTAACTATATTGGTGAGACAACTCGAATTGAAGCGAAGTGAATTCAACAGGTGATTTCAGACTTTAGTTAATAAGGCCCAATATTGACTTTTTCATAAGTGCTTAATATAATCTGAGTAATTTCCAGTTCTTGTAGGTTTATCTCTTCCCTTGCTTTCTTGCCTTATTCATTTATTAATTAAGGGTCCTATGGACCTGTTGAGTAACCCCTGCTCACAGCTGTTTGAACCCTTTGCTGAATCTATTGTGATCACTTCACATGCAGACAAAAGCCATGTAAATGTTGGTATTTAACTGGTGATCATCAAGGTAATCACTATTTTCTATGCATCTTTACCCTGTAGGTTCTGAACTCCTATTCACATCCCATCACTTTGCAGCTCTACTTGTTTTCTGTTGCCGCTGAGCCCCAAAATCAGCTTTACAAACTCCACTACTGTGTCTTCAGTGTTTCCTTTTCACTGGATGCACATAAGCCAATCCAATCCACTGTCTTCCATAAAGCAGCAACATTGGAAACCACTTGTATTGTCTTCAGATTGGGGAAAGGTGTAGCACCCCTTTAAAGGTGCCAAGTCCAGCTCATCCAGCTTTATGGTTTAATTAGCTTTGCTGTCATTCCTCTCATACCCCTTTATCTACCAGTGATCCTAAACTCCCCAATCTTTTATCATCTTTTAATAACAAAGAAAACAATTTCAATTCCTCTTTTTAAACATATCTGGTCATCATTTATTTTTATGCATAAGACTTTCCATGATTAATTATTTGCACTGATACTAATTAGGGTTATTTATCAAAGTGTGAACTGCCATGTAAGTGCATGAATTTACAAAGATGCATCACTTCTTCAAATATGCATATTCTCCAATGATCATTATTTCTTGCAAAGTTGCAATTATGCACTCAGATTACAACTTTCAGGCAATGGTTATTCAGAATACACCGAAGTGTGACTGTGCAATGCATACTGGTGTAAATATTCCTACTATTTGCAATATTTTGTACAAAATGTTCAAAAACTGAGGTTAAAAAAATGCCAACATATACTTGGAATTGTCTATCATTCAAATAAATGTTAAAAAGAATTGGTGACAATAGCGGTGAATGGGATTGATGGCGGGGATTCTACTGTTTGTCTAACTACGCCACACTATGCAAGAATCCACAATCGATTCACTTCTTCATTATGGGAATCCACTGTTTAGTGAATAAGGAGTTTGTTAATTCACAACTCGGAATGTAGCAACTGAGGGGGGAATTCAGGATAGTCCGAAGTGAGGTGTGGAGTGTTCGTCTCACTTCAGACTGACTGACTGACTGACCTGCGCTCGCTGATGTCCTGCACGTGGACATCAGTGAGCACAGATCAGTCAGTCTGAAGTGAGGCGAACACTCCGCACCTTACTTCGGACTATCCTGAATTCCCCTCTCAAAATGATGCAAATTCACTTTGACAGTTGAATTCTCACATTGATGAAGCCCCTTAGTGTTGCTGTCCATGGATTATCCAACATGGCTACCCTTGAATGATGAATGAACTGCTAAAATGCAAAGATGAATGCAATGCACACAGTAAGCTCTGGAAATATTTACCTACCTGAGAAGTGGGTGAACACTTTCTCCAGACAGTTTTGCAGTTTTGGTTTCACAACGAAAACAGTAATAATAATGAAAACAGAAGCTAAAAAAAAAAAAAACTTAAAATTTTATTTGGATATGATAAAAAAAAAAAAGAGATGTGAAAACATAATTAAAAATGTTCCGGACAAAAAAAAATTAATTTGTTTTAGCAACCAATCAGAAGTTTTGTTTTATTATTCTTGTTTCCTTATACCAGATAAGGCTGACTGTTGATTGGTTGTTCTGGATTACTAGACCTCTGAAATGATTGTCCCCATTGATGAATTCCCCTAATGTATCTACACAGGAAATATCCATACAAAGAAAAGTTTCAGTTAAGTAAATTGTGTTAAAACAGTTGTTTGAAGCAATGTGGTTAATTGCCTGTTTGATTTCTGCTTGTGAGAGAGTAATATTGTGTATTCTAGGCTTCTATCAATCACTGAGCAGATGTGAGGCATCAGACTCCAATACTCGGGGGAATAAAAAGTAAATTCCTGCAGTGCGGGGTCTATTATAATAAAAATTAAATACTTATAAACAGACTGCTTCCAGACACAACAGGCATCAGTTCTGTCTTTTCCACTCAAACCTTCTTTATCAAGATTATTACTTAGTGTAGGTTTCTTTTTGTAATTTATACCACACAGAAGATGCTGTAAGCCTTTACTTATAATGGGACACAGTTATTAAAGAGTGAATTCTATGCTCATAGCGAATTTTGCATAACATATGCAAGTGGTGCAGTGGTGCACTGCTACACTGTAGCACTGGGTCCTTGGTTCAATTCCACCCTGGTCCTCAACTGCATGGAGTTTGTATGTTCTCCCTGCACCTGTGTGAGTTTCCTCCCATAATTAAAAATCTGTGTGTGTGACTAAATAGGTAGACTAGATTGTAAGCTTCACAGTGCAGGGAATGATGAATCTCTGTAAAGTGTTGTGTAATATAGTAGTGCTATATAAAAATAGGTAAATTGTTGCTTCACTCTGACAGATGCAATTTCGCTACTTGTTTTTCCATGAAACAGTGGATTCCTTTTTCCAAAGAAGCGAACAATGGTTAACGGTATTTCACGCATAGCCAGACAAACAGTAGCGGACATATGGGGGGTAATTCAGGATAGTGCGAAGTGAGGTGCGGAGGCAACTCTTTTGCTCTCGCCGAGACTGGAATGGATGTCGCGTGCAGGACATCAGCGAACGCATAACACCATTTGCGAAATGAGCCAAAGGATTCGGAGCTCACTTCGCTGAATGGTGAATTCCCCTCTAAGAGTGAATGCTAGTCTGTTTGATCAAAAAAGTCTGCACTCAGCCCTGTCAATATGACTCCGCACCTCACGTCGCACTATCCTGAATTACCCTCTTCGTGATTTTCTCATGATTCCAATGGATCTGTCTACTGGAAAATATCACTATATTTCCATTATTAACAAAAAAATACTATGAATAGGCAGAGTTTATTATAAGAAAGGACATTGCCACCACTTTGTCACATTCTTCTCACTGATATTGTTGCTGTATTAAAGTCACCAACATTGCAAGAAGTGATCCTTACATCCCTTTCTATACAACACATTTTTGTTAACTTATGTTGTCACCTGGTCACTTTCTGTACAGTCACCTTACAACAAACAGGATCTCGGCCCTCAACCCCCTAATTCACACTTGGGGCCTTATTGATTAAAGATGAATTTACCTCGATAAAATTCGAGTCACATCGCCAAAATAGTCATGGATTCACTTCTCATTATTGATGAAGTTGTGACTGGTCTTGTTAAACAAGTGGACAGCGGCAATTGCTGTCAGATGCTTTGTGTGGCAAAATAAATCGGATAGAATTAAGTGAATTAAGAGCAGTTCACCTAGTCTCATTCACTCCTTCGACATACTCCACCACTTTGTTAATAGTAGAAGCACCTGTACACATGCACACAAAGTGGTGTGAAGTGCTCCGTATATAATCACACATTTCAGAGTTTAATTAATAAGTGAATATGTGAAAGTGGTGAATAGATGTGACTTCAGAGTTTTACATGACTATTCGGCCTTTAATCAATGAGGCCATAAGATCTAGCAAAGTCAAACCAGTGAATTTAGAGTAGTCCACCTTGGCGATTAGCCACTAAATATCTGAATTTTTGCACATGTGTAGAGTTGGTAAATACTGCTATGAGTTGTACTAGTCGCAAATTCATCACATCACAGAAAATAGATTTTCTGAATATGCAGAATTGGGGAAGTGTAGAATAGATGAAAATTCAGACCTTTAAAAGAGTGTTGGCATTTGGATGGATAAGCTTCTTAGAGTGAGTGTTTGGGCACTTGGGAGATACTTTAGTCTTGATTTACTTAACCCTGAAAACAGTCTTCCATGGTTTTTACCTGACTGGGTAAAGTGTGTCTGATGCACTGGCAGAAAGGCTTAACATTGCATTCTGTTCGGTGGTTATGACATCATTTCTGAAAAAAAGTCTACATTTGTTTGGGACAGTAGAGAAGTATATCAAACAGAAGGAGTTTCACTTTTGGAACAGACTAAAGTATATAAAGAGGGGGGAGAGGGGTAGTTAGTAGAATGCCTACCACCTCACTCTAGGTAGACTAGAGGGAGCACAGTTTTAATTACTATTACTCCATGAGCAATATACAGTATATAGGGAGTGGGACATATTTAAGAAAGAGTGAATTTGCCACACTAGAGAACATATTGTGAATATTTACTAAACAGCATTTTGTCACAGAGATGGCGCTAATTGACACTTAGTTTTTCCTGAGCATAGTAAATGTGTGGTATCACAGCAAATTCTTCATGAATAAACAAAGCAATGATATCTTTGCGTTGATCTCTTTAAAGGAGACAATGAAATTATACCTAGCTTTTTCTATAATAGTAACAATTCAAACTGGGTCTATTGCCAGGGAGTAGTCACATAAATTATATCACATTACTTAAATTGTTTTTACATTCATTTCAATGGCAGACAATTCCTAGATCATATTGGTTTGATTACCTGGATTGAGCTCAGCTGTAAGCTGAGTAAGCCCCCAATTTTTCAATTTTAGAGGTGACTTGTCATGAACACTTTGATAAATATGTCCCAAAGGGGACATATGCCTGCTGTCAAAATGTAATTAAAATCTAGTTAGAATTTTCCCATGGAGGTATCTTGAAGGGACACATTTTAAGATTAGTAAAGATATCTCAGTATAAGCTCCATAGTTAAAACAGACTGGATCAACACAAACTCCATCTAGAAAAGAGGTCTACTATCTGTCCACATCTTGATACAAGTAAGGAACTCCAGTGCTAGACTAGGGGTCAGCTAGTCCTCCAAAATGACTACAACATCCCTCCCCAAAGTCTATAGGTAGGGCCTACTGTACAGCTGGTAGATTGCTAACCCTGAAAGAAACTGAACTTGTGCAAGCATGCAGCCATTGTTTGGAAAGTGGTTTTTCTTATACGCAATGCTGTTTGTTCCAGATTGTTCTCTGGGGTGCAGAGTCTATGAAGTTCCCAGCCTTCATACTTAACCCCTACAAGAGGGTAGGAATCTTTACACCGGTCATAAAGGGGCAGTAGCAAAACAAACAAACAGCAGAATTGCTGAACTGGAACAGCTAAGTTGCAAATCTATGCATAAACTCTGTGCAGAAATAGCAGAAATGTAACACAATACACAGAAGTTCAGACACTGGGCTCCTTCACTGATTGCTCTTAAAATCTTGACAGGAGCAAGTAGCTCCAACCATGTGCCATTGCCTAAAAATGGAGTGCTTATGTTAGCTAGCGTTGCTCCATATCATTATGCACTGATCTTGATTAAGCACGGATGGACAAAGTGAAAATTGAAATTATTATAAATTAAAATGTATATTGGTTGCTATACAATTAACAGATATCCCGTGGTTTACACCTCTTTTGTTTCATGTTTTAAATGTAAGTTAGTTTTATATACAGAACCTATAAACAACAGTAAAGGGCGAAATTTTTTACCCGCTCTGGGTCTTTCTGAGTTTACCGGCAGAAATCTCGCATTATTCTTGTGAAATTTCTCGAGGTTTTCAATCTTGATTTTTTTGAATTTTGTTTTATGGAAAGGTAGCCATACTTTACATTAGTAGCATAACTACCTTTCCATCCAAAATTTAGAAAAATCGGGTTTGAAAACCCGATACCAAAATCTCAAAAGAAATCTCACAAGAACAGTATAAGATTTCTCCCGGTAAACTCGAAAAGACCCAGAGCAGTCTTACCGTTAAAAAATTTTGCCCTAAAGGTTAGTTCATCTGCTACATTTAGTGCATGCATATATAACATTACATAGCAAGCATTGTAACAATCTTATAATGTCATACAAATAGTTAGACCTGTCAGATATAACAAACAGCTGAAAAATATGCAGAATATCAATATATTTGTTTAGAAAACATGAAATCCCTTATCATTCCACAAAAATGCATTTTCTGACCTTGACTACAATATGCTTTATGTTTAACCATTTTAGTCAGCAGTTTATCTGCTAATTGCTACAGACTACTGCATGTGGCTTGAATTTAAAATGACAGCAGTTTTCTTTCCGTGGCAAACAAAATTCTGGATAAATGCTGAGAATTTGAGCTATTTTCCCCCGCTATGAGCTAGTTATTTTGCCAACGACAGGCATCAGGTAAGAGAAGGCATATTGTCTAGCTAATATAAATCAGCATGGTGGCCGGTTGGCTATTGTGTTTTCAATGTATTTATATATTTTCAAAGTCATGAGTAATCTCTATTCTCAGTTACAATTTCCATGTTACAAGATTTATACTTACTAAATTTTATCAGCACCTTTATACATAATCTTAATTTATAAAAAAAAAAATTGTTTAACTGAATGTTTACTTATCTGCCCAACATATGTCAGAAAATCATTTTTTAAGCAAACAGAAATTGAAATTCCTCCTGGAATTGTAATATTTTTTTTATATACAGTATAACTATGGAGACTTCATTTTGTATTTTGAAGTTTTTTCATAAATCCTGTATCTGTGGACTTTGAGATCAAAGTCCACATTGACCAAATTGCGAATTCACCTGTTGAATTAACTTTGCTACAATTAAAGTCATATCAACAAAATAGTTGCAAATTCACTTCTCAGCATTGACTAAGCAGAGAATACACTTGTCGAACAGGTGGGCAGTGGCGATTTCTGTTGTATGAGTAGTGTAGTATAGACAGGTTGATAGAAGTAGGATGATAAGTGAGGCGAATTCTACAAGTCAAGGCAAGAGATGTCAGTTTCATCATATCCCACTAACTGTATTCTGTGAATATTCTATCTATTTCTATGTCACCTTGTCCTCAGGTCATGTTGACTTAATTGCAGTCACCATTGTCACTTTTTAATAAATAGTTGCCTTTGGCAACACTGGAGCCCTGCCATCAATCCCTCAATTCACCAGTCTGAAGTAGTGAATTCAAACAGGTGAATTCAGAGCAGTTCACCTAGTCACATTCGCACCTTCTCACCACTCCGCTGCTTAGTCAGTAGTAGAATTACCTGATTAAAATTATGTGAAGAGCTCTGTAAGTTTGTGATGTAGTCACCCGAATTAGGGGTAATTCAGCATAGTGCGAAGTTACCTCCGGATCCTTTGCATCACTTCGCAGAGGCTGTTATGCGCTCACTGATATCCTGCATGCGTACATCAGCGAACGCTTTAAAGGGATTCCAGTGAAAAAGGGGGATAGGCTAGCGAGCATTAAATCATGTTAGAAAATAATTGAATAATATAAATATATACAGTAGGTGCAACTAATGGGTTTTAAGACATTGTAATACCAAAAAGAGAGAAAAAAAAAGACCCACTAATAAGATGCACACTAAAATTGTATAAATATTTATTAAAAAATTTGTTGTAGCAATATAATACACCGAAAGAAAAGAAAAAGCAACAAAAAAGGTTAAAAACAATTAAAATCAAACATCTCACAAGGAGACTTGCAAGTAAACACAAAATAAGAGGGGTCAATGGTAACTGAATACCCTAATGATGCCTAAAAACACCACCTTAGAAAATGAATGCACCATAAAAGAGGACTGTAGCATAGATCACAAAAACCTAAACCACTTAATCATCTGTATGAGCAACAGCTTAAATGCCTATAATGAAGTAAATATAGTAGTTACCGTCAGCTACCAGTCATTAGTCATGTAGGATTTTTAGAAGGTGGTATGATAATCCTCCGATCGTCAATACATAGTCCAAAATTGTATGGGCAATATGGGAAGCATAGGACCCCTCCACTGAACGTGTTGGTGAAACGCATTCACTGGAGGGGTCCTATGCTTCCCATACTTCCTCATTGTAAAGTCGCGACAATTTTTAAAGTTAAGATTTACCATAATAAAGTCACAACTGCGGCGACAATATTCTCATTAATAATTCGGACTTTAGTGAATAACCCCCTTTAATGTCTTTAGTGTGGCATCATCCTAAAATTCTTTTTTTTTCCTTCACAGTCAGATGCATAGACCAGTCTACTTCTGAGCCTGTTATGTGTAGATCTCTCTGATTTTAAAGAGAATGTGACTTTACTCAAACCATATGGACTTGAATTACATTTGAAGGAGAGAGACAAGGCGGGCAGATGGTTCCATATGCTGTATGATGTCACTGTGGAGGTAGTAAGGGGATATGTTTATAAATCAAGTGCACCAACAATGTCAATAATTCCTACAATCCTCTATAAAAACACACACAACGTTCAAGGGGACAGCAAATAACATGTTTTTATTAAGGGTAGTTATTAAATTGTACTCAGCTAATTGGAAGTCAAACAAGTAATCTGTGGAAATTTAAATTGATTACTTGGAATATATATAGCTGATTTCACTGTTTGGTTGTAGAATATTTGCATTTAATTATTCTTGTATATAACAATGGAGATTTATCTTCTCAGATAAAGGAAAGGAAGGAGATGATTTTAGGATCAATCTGATACTATTGTAGTATTGAACAGTTCCCATAGCTCTCAGCCAACAAGATTCCAGTGGACACCAGTGTGAACAGCCCTAGAAATGCAGTCCAAGAACCAGAAGAGTTGCACTCCTGGGGCTTATATTATTAGATAAAAATGTTACTTTTATTAATAATTCATTAACATAACAAAATGTTCAATGTTTCCATCCCTGTTGGGATTTTTTTCAAGACCAATTCATTTTTTCCCTACTAATTGGTCTTGAGAAAAAGAGGAAAGCTGAGACATCAACCTGTTTGCTATTTTAAAGAATTATTAATACAATTCTAACCTTTTTATCCTATAATATAAGGGCCAGGACTGATTGTTTGGAAGTCATGGGCTGTTTAGTGCAACTTCTTCCTTCTTTATCCAAGATAAAGAAAATGTTCCTACTTTTCCCTGGTATTTCTGATCTAACGAAAAGAAAATGGCAAAAAGCACTGGAAAAGATTTAATAGGTGAAATTTATTAAAGTCAAAAATGATTTTTTTTTTTTTAACCTTTTTTACCTGGTTTTTAACCTGAAAATTGGGCAAAATTTTCAAAAATTATGTTTTCAACCTTTTTGCCTCCACCTCCATTTTTCACTCATTTTCAGTCGTTTTTACCTGACAATAGGGTGAAAAGATTGAAAATTTAAATTTTGGGCAAAAAGTAAAAAATGTTTTCAACTTTAGTAAATTTCACCCTTAGATGCCTCTATGGCTGCAACATTTTTATAAGTTACATAAAGAAGAGAACAACAAACTCTGGGATTGGATGCCTTTGGTGGAATCACCAGCTGCCATTGTTTCTTGCACAGAGACAGCTGCAGCAGCAGCCACTAGTGTTTACTTGCACAGAGACAGCTCCAGCTGCAGTCACTAAGTGTTTACTTGCACAGAGACAGCTCCAGCAGCAGTCACTAGTGTTTACTTGCACAGAGACAGCTCCAGCAGCAGTCACTAGTGTTTACTTGCACAGAGACAGCTGCAGCAGCAGCCACTAGTGTTTACTTGCACAGAGACAGCTCCAGCAGCAGCCACTAGTGTTTACTTGCACAGAGAAAGCTCCAGCAGCAGCCACTAGTGTTTACTTGCACAGAGAAAGCTCCAGCTGCAGCCACTAGTGTTTACTTGCACAGAGACAGCTGCAGCAGCAGCCACTA
>WMED01021476.1:0-11906 GCA_019650415.1 Pipa parva
GGGGGTCAGCACAGTTATTATTATTAAACTAAGGAGGAGTCTTACAATCCAGAAATCAAATTGGCACATCTTGGATGCCTACTCCTGTGCTTCTGTGGCATGCCTTATTTTTATGAAGTATTTTGCAAAAGCTTTCTTGTACAAAGGGCATTGTTTGTGAACAAAAATTACACGTTTGAAACTAGCATATCATTATTATTTTGGGTTTCATTTGGGTTCTATTCTGATATCATAAAATAGAATTTTATTTTAAAATTTTCCTTATTTTTACTCATGGACGTAAGAATATTCTAGTAGTTTCACCATGTATTGCAAAAGGGGAAGCCTAGGTATCTGAAACCTATACACATGTCATAGATGTACAAAATGTGAGTCTCCAGATGTTATCAAAGTAAACTCCCAGCATTCTCCAGCAACCTCATTAGGGAACCACTCCCACCCATGGAACTTAGATATAGACACAAAGAGATTAACTTAAGCTGAGATCATGTCTCTGTTAGATAGATTGGCAATTTACTGGCCTTGTATTTAAGCAAACATTTAGAGTAGTTTAATCCTTGTTCCATTATTTAAAAACTCTTTGCTATCTATTAGAAATAAATCTCTTCACGGATATTTTAAGCAACTGCGTACGTTGTTTTTAAGCACTGTGAAGAGACCATACAGCAGCCTGGTGTAGGTTTATGTCTACCAAGCCAATTAATTTTATTTTGTTGTGTCATGTATCATTGTCTTTTTAAATTAAAAGCATGTAGAAAACATCAGAAAGATATCACAGACAGGATACATTGCTTCGATTTTTGATTAAAGTGCACCTGTCACCTCAAAACTAATACTAATTTAGGTTCTACTAAGGAAATAAATGTTTTTGTAAATATATATGTGTTAAAAAATGTGGTTTTATACAGTGTTTCTCTCTGTCATCTTCCCTGTCAGCCTGACTTTTCTTTCTGAGTTGGGTTGAGCGGGGCTAAATGATTGACATTATAGCTCCTCCAATCAGATCCTTTAAATCAAAATCTAGCAGGGATCTGATTGGAGAAGCTATAATTTATTATTATAGCTATAATAAGGAACTATAATTATTTTCTTCTTGTAATTTTATCTACTTTTTGTTTGTTTATTATGTCACAGCATCTGAGCTTGGTATATATATTTTTTCACTTTGCCCTGCTATATTTAAAATATAAAGCCTCCCTAGATTTGTGCAGCTTGAAAGGTGCTGCTTAAATATAGCATACTTATATGGGCAAATCTATTGTAATAAAGTGCACAAAATAAAATGGGACAGCTGCTCTAATGGTTTCCTGGATCCTTAGTGCTTATCGATTGCTTTCTGTAATTTAAAGACATTTCTAGACTTGGATATTTTTTCTAATGTAACATTGTATGTCAGAAAGACTTTGAATCTCTCTTTCTTCCCTATTATTTCACTAGTAGATTGACTTTGGTCTCAAAGGAAACAAAAAAAAAAAAATCACCAAACCTTAAGCATGCATCTGGAATATCTTTACATGATAGAGAAAAATGTAAACTTCAGGCCACATACACTAAAATGTAAAATACATTTTTTTTTCACCTTTATATATATTTACATTTTGCATGTTTTATCGTATAGGACATTCTGTACTTTCAAAAAATATTTGACTTATGCATTTAATATCTGTGTTTTAGAAGATCTAGGGCATTGTCCAATATTATGATGAAGTATGTTCCAAATTATAATTTTGGCAAATTCAGAATTTCAAAGAGAAGGACTAACAGTAAATCATTCAAACTAGAATTCACTAATAATGTATGTTCCAGAGGATATACAGACTCTTTGGTATATGTTATTTCTTAGAAGGTTCCTTTCAACATTTATTGTAATAGAATGTAGTTCAGGTATTTGTGTATTAAATAATTTATTTTTACTAAAACTTTGACTATGGGTCTTCAAGTTTTAAACGATTTGGAAAAACTTCCCAGCACTCCAATATTTAAATGAATAACTTTATTGCCACCACATGGGTAATATTAAAAACAATAAAAACATGCCGCAATTGCGTCCAAATCGTCTGCAACAAGGTCCACTGATTGCCAGGCACCCGTTTGACTGATTGGGGATTTGAGCGGCAGCACAAGCTGTAAGTAGGAGCACGTTACAGCTATTTTTCTTTTTCCTCTTCAAGTTTTAAGAAATACCATGATGGATATCAACATATCTATTCTCACTTCCTGCAGCACTGATTGGAGAGAATTGCATTCTACTCAGTGACTCATACTTATTTCTGTGTCTGACAGCAAAATTTAATGGATTAAAAATGTTTTTAAAAAATTACAAAAACTCAAACATTTTTGTGAACCTAGTTCATTTAACATCATCTACAACCTTCATACCAACTTGGTGGACAGCGATAATAGGCAGACTAGAATTTCCAGGTAACTAATTTCCACAAAAAAAGGATAATGGTTTTGCTGCTTGTATTTAGTAAGGAGTACCATAGTTTTAGAACCATAACATTCATTTTTATTGTTAAATAAAAACTTAAAAAGTCTTGTGTTCTATGGTTCTCACACTGGCTTACCTGTAACTGAAGGAAAATAGCAGCACAAAAATTCAGACCCAGCAAAGCTTCTAAAAGACGTTGGCAGTTGAGCTTCCTTAGTGATCAGTTGGGACAGGAAATTCTACCATTACTAACCAATCTAGGAGCTGATTTTGCAGGTTTCATTAAGGGGCTCCACCGGCAAGGACCTCTTGCATTTTAGGAATTAAGTTTTATTATAATATTTTTTGTAAGAGAATTAGAGATTCCCCGGCAGTTTGTTTTTCACAGTGTAGTGTAGTTGGCTCTGTCCACTCATTGTTATGCTCAAGGCACATTTAGCACCATGCACAGAAAATGTACCGTATATGTTTTTTCCAGTTTATCAAAGGCAAATTCATTGTGGGAAAACTGTAGATATTTGTGTCAGCTGATCATGCTTTTCCCATGATGAATTTGCCTGTGGTTAACTGAAAAAGAGGGAAACTTTCTGCCCATGCTGCTAAATATGCTACAGACAGAAAAGAGGGGGTTGCAGGTCAAGTAAACTACACTCATTACCATATATTTGGACCATATTGTGTGCTTTTAAAAACTGTATTTACACAGTATCGTTTTTTTCTTTTTCTTCTAACTTGTATACACCATTTAGGGGGCATGTTTAAAAATACAGAATTTATTGAACAATACTACTTGGGGTACAAATACTGAGTCTCATTTTTTTATATAAAACAAACTGTTTAGTATTAAACATACAGAAGTGCTGATAGCAAGATTAACATAGTGCTGCAGGCTGATCAGGCTGCCCATGCTTTTAATTAATTTCAGTGGTTGGAGGCTTATGAGTCAAAGGTTCTGGAATCCAACAGGAGAATTTATGAACAGGGGCAATCTATTGAGATGTCTAGTGACCCATAGCAACCAATCAGGACTTGACTTTCATAATTCTAGTTTCCCTATACCAGAGAATACTAACAGCTGAGCTGATTGGTTGCTATGGGTTACCAGATGCTTGAAAAGATCGTCCCTATTGATGAATTCCCCTGCTAGTGACTTAATGTGATGCTATAGTTTACCAATCAACACCTGCTCCACAGAGATGGATAGATCCAAAAAATCCTTGCCTTAGTCCCTGTGGGTCTTTGTTATACAGTTATACAGTTTCATTTGTCTTCATGGCTGGGACAGTAAAGATTTTTTTATTTTTTTTTTGTAAACACCTCAGCTATAGCTTTTTATCCAGGTTTAATTAAGAATGATAAATGTAATCACCACCTTTATATGCTGGGTGTCTGAAAACATGTTACATGTTTTGTGTGAAAAATGTTACTACATTTTCTTTAATACGAGTGCTTCAAAAAAAATCAAAAACATAAGAAATCTGAAAATACCTGATACAAAATAAGAACAGACGTGGTAGCGATGTTTGTTTTTTAATAGAAAATAGGGGAAAAAAACAAACACATTCTTATACATCATTTGTCCTTGTATGATCAATTATTCATAGGGAAGTTTTAAAGTTCCATATTAAAGTTGTCCTTGCCTTTTCTGTTGTCTCCTGCTGATCCATAAAGTAATCCTCAATGGGTCAATGTTGTCTGCAAGGTCCTTGCTCCACCCTCTTGCTCTTGGTAGGCTGAAGCCACACCACCACTACATGCCACAAGAAATATTGTTTATCTTCACTAGTAGAAGTAAGCCTGCTGCACTGCTGGGATAAAGGGAAACGTTTGCTTTTATTTTTTTTTCAAATTATTTGCTGGTTGACTTTGTTTCAAATTTTAAGTGAGGCTTTAAAAAAAAAAAAAATACGGGTAACAAAACTACATGTGTTTTTTTTGGATTTTTTTCCATATTTTTTTTTTCTTGGCTAATCTGATTTAATCAAAAATTTGAACTTGCCGCAGACCTGCAGAGTCAGATTTTGTGGGCTTAATCCTAATTCAAACTGTACATCCCTATTTTAAACAATCAAATAAAGTATGAGAAACTGAAGACTCTATGGGGGTAATTCACCATAGTGCGAAGTGAGGTCCGGATCCTTTGCCTCACTTCGCACTGACTGTTATGCGCTCGCTGATGTCCTGCATGCAGACATCAGCAAATGCTTTTAAGGGATTCCAGTCTCAGCGAGACCACTCGAGTCGCTTCGCCGAGCCTGGAATCCCTTTAAAGCGTTTGCTGATGTCCGCATGCAGGACATCAGCGAGCGCATAACAGTCAGTGCGAAGTGAGGTGACGGATCCGGACCTCACATCGCACTATGGTGAATTCCACCCTATGTGTGTGGTTTGCCTTAGAGACTGGCTCACACATGCACCCTCATGACCTGCATCAGTACTCTGCTGTTGAGAAGGAGGTGCCAGACAGACCGGAGCTTATTCATGAAAGGCCAAATAGTCATATAAAGGTATGAATTCAAATTTATTCACCACTTCCCCATATTCAGGTATTTGGCAAACTCTGTGATATAGGGAATTTGAGACAAATTCAACAACTTATGACAGTCAAAGAATTACATAACACTTCACACCACTTTACTTGCATGTGCACAGGTAATTCACGTATTGGCAAGCATCGAGTTCTGTTGCAGTAGAGAATTCAGCTAGGCGTATTGTGCTCCATTTGCCAGTTTTACTTTGCAAGATTGCCGGATCCTACTGTTCGTCTGACTACTCCTCACTGTGCTTGTGTCTTTGCTTTGGGAACCCTCTGTTTATTGAATAAAAAGTAGAGCAACTTTGATCAATAAGTCCCGGGATTTCCTTAGATTTTCAATAGATCTTCAATAGAATTTATCTCTAAGGTGCAGCAAAACTTTTATGCTGATTTAAACTGTAAAAGGATGATTGTCAGATAGGCTTAGCACCTATTTAGGGGGGAATTCACGAAGCTCCAAAGTGAGGCGCGTAGTGTTCGCCTCACTTTGGAACAACTGACATGCGCATGCTGATGTCCTGCACGCGGACATCAGCATGCGCATTAAAGGGATTCCCCTCCCGGTGAAGAGACTCGAGTGCTGTCGCTGGGAGGGGAATCCCTTTAATGCGCATGCTGATGTCCGCGTGCAGGACACCAGCATGCGCGTGTCAGTTGTTCCAAAGTGAGGTGAACACTACGCGCCTCACTTCGGAGCTTCATGAATTCCCCCCTTAATGTTATATTTAACATATAATTGGGCGAAATTTATTAAACTCTGAAAAGCTCATTTTCGCTTTTCCGAGTTTAATAATCGGGCAAACACCCGGTTAGTTTCTCGTGGTAAGTATCACGAAATTTGTTTAGATCAATACTTATCAAGATAAACTTTTTCCATTGATTATATCCATGATAAGGGTAGCCATATTTTATATTAGTGTAGCATGGCTACATTTCCATGGAAATATTCAATATAAAAAGCTTCTCTCATTAAGTATCGATCAAAACAAGTCTCACGATTCTTAATGAGAGAAACTTCTGGGTGTTGGCCCGATTAAACTCTGAAAAGCCCGTAATAAATTTCGCCATAAATATATGATTAATAAAATAGGTGCCCTTGTGAATTAAAAAAAAAAAAAAAATCGCACAATGACGTAGATGTTAACTTGTTTTCATGTAAACATTTTAATGGCAAACTAGACTCTCATTATACTTAAAGTTCATAATACAAAAATATGAACATTAATGTTGGTAGAGCTAGATTCTTCGTTGTAATGCAAAAAGAAAAAATGACCCTACAGGTATACATTCCTAATACAATCTCTCTCAGTATTCAGTTTACACTTATAAGACATTTAGTAAAGCCTTATTAGCACACGCTTGAAATATTTATAAACAAGTTTAGTTACAAACATGGATAATACAGTCAGTGTAAGCATTCATTTTATTGTGAATATGGTACCTCTTGTACACACTTCACCTGTTTCAAAGTAAGCCAGGCTTGTTTTTATTACTGAAATTTAGGATATTTATCTATTGTATAAAAAGATGTGGGATCTTGGGCTGAATCCTGGGATATGGTGCATAACTAAACAGAATCCCTATTGTCTTTAAATAGATTACTCATAGAATACACTGTTCTGTTGATGTCTATGGATAATTACCATGATGGAAAGACAGACTAGACTGCATTACTCACTAGTAACCTTGTTTCTAAACCAATTGTGTCTTTGCTCTCATCATAGTGCAGTTTCTCAAAATAATTTCCTGCCTATTCTCTCCTAATTATCCCATGTGTATCTAGTGCCAGACAATGCCTACTCCAAGACAGCTTCACATCATGTCATTCATGTCAGTTTATCAATAGGGTCTTGTGCAAGCCATAACCAGCTGGGGACCTGCTATTTGGGAAGCTATACAGAGAAAACAGTGTGGTGCCTGGAAAACAGCCTCAGTCAGGCTTCTAAGCACAAAACCTGTTTTTCTGTTTAATGACAACTATTTTTGCACACACCCCAACCCCTCAGAGATCAAACTGGATCAACATGCTGCTAAACCTTTTTATTGATTCAAATAATCCCAAATGTTATGTTAAAGACAGTCTGAGACAGAGTTGTTCCTTGCACTGCTCATAGCACTGTTCGTACTTATGTGTCAGTGTAGTTAATGCAGGGCTGAAGTCCAGCATTGCATTACTTTCATTGACTCTGAAGTACATCATTGCATTGACTCTGAAGTCCAGCACTGCATTGCTTGCATTGACACTGAAGCGATATTAGTGTTCTTATCTATGCAGAACTCTGCTGTGTCTCAGACTCTCTCTAAGCAACCAAACAAACCTTTTTTTTTGTATCACTTCAGTGATTTGGTGGAAGTGTCTTCTTTGGAAGAATAATCCACAATTTCACAGCCATTTCAATAAAAAGTCCTTTTCACAGCTGAAGATGGGTTATTCGCTAAAGTCTGAATTGTTGCGTATAGGGGCGAATTTGCAAGATAAAGACAGTCACAATAGGCTGCTACTGTTGCAGTCGTGTCTTTGTAATGAGAATATTGTCACAGTCGCGACTTTATTATGGGAAAATTGTCGCAATCTTAACTTTAAAAAAATTGTTGCGACTTTACAATGGGGAAATTGTAGCGGATTTGCTATGGGAATCTGCTGTTTGAGAATTCAACAGTCGAATTCGCACCTTAGTGAATAACCCCACTCAACCTTCTTCCTTCCAGCCTCAAAAGGTGCGCATTTGTCTTTTGTGTTGTCCTTATAAGGACCAGGTATATATTTATATAAGTTGACACCCCTTAATTGCCTTTTCTCAAGACTAAATAGTTTTTATTTCTTTTAAGTCCACCATTCCTCATTATTTTTGCTGCCCTTATTTGAACCCAGCTGCAGACCATTTTTTTTTATTGTGGTGATAAACCCAGTCTCTACATTTGGTAACAAAAAAGTTTTAAGCTGAAAGGATTTAATTGGTGGAAACCAAATTAACCAAAAAGCCTTTCTGCTCCTTTAGCAAAATGGACTTTGTATTTATGTTAATGAATCCTTATTTAAATACTGACAGACATGTTAAAATATCCCTACTTTTTATAAAAATAGTGTATTCTTGCTCTGTAATTTTGCTAGCATTCTAGAGAGATCATTAGGGCATACATGCAGGATCAAGGAAATTGAAAAAAAACCAAAACAAGCTGGTTAAAGTGTCCCTGTCAATTCAAAACTAATACTAATTTAGGTTCTAATAATGAAATCTTTTTGTAAATATATATGTATTTTTTTTTTTAAATACCTTTTATACAGCATTTCTCTCTGTTATCTTCCCTGTCAGCCTGCCTTTTTTTCCCAAGTCAAGTTGGGCAGGGCTAAATGATGATTGACATTACAGGGTAATTCAGAAAAGTGCAAACTTACCTGGTGATCCTTCAAATCACCTCTCCGAGACTGGTATGTGCTCCCTGCTCTCCTGCATGCGGAGATCAGCGAACGCTTTAAAGGTATTCCAGTCTTGTGAGTTGTGAGGCGACTCGAGTGGTTGCGAGGTGAGCCGAAGTACCTTTAAAGCATTCGCTGATCTCTGCATGCAGGAGAGCAGGGAGCGCATACCAGTCTCGGCGAGGTGAATCGAAGGATCACCAGGTAACTTTGCACTTTCCTGAATTATCCCCTATAACTCCTCCAATCAGATCCCTTAAAGTGCACCTGCCACCTTAAAACTAATAATAATTTAGGTTATACTAATGAAATAAATGTTTTTGTAAATATATGTGTATATTAAAAAAATGTACCTTTAAACATTGCTTCTCTCTGTTATTTTCCCTGTCAGCCTGCCTTTATTTTCCTGAGTGTCGGGTTTCGGGGATAAATGATGGCTGACATTATATCTCCTGCAATCAGCAGGGATCTGATTGGAGGAGCTATAATGTCAATCATCATTTAGCCCCACCCACCCAACTCGGAAAAGAAAAGGGAAGATGACAGAGAGAAACAATGTATAAAGGTACATTTTTAAAAAATCCACATATACTGTATTTAAACAGCGTTTATTTCATTAGTAGAGTCTAAATTAGTATTAGAGTTTTGAGGTGACATGAACACTTTAATGTCAAGTTTGATATAATATGTCCATTCAACAAAAATGCACTTACTGTAGATCCTTTTTATTTTGCAAAAACACTTTAAATATGTTTAGATCTCATTACATGGCTTTCCAGTCTCAAATGTGAATTTGCCAAAAATTATATGATCATATATACATTTTTGATTGGATAGAAATTGCAACATTTCTGTGCTCTTTTTACTGTCATTGAACACATGCGTAGAGAAATGAGTGAAAGTCAAACCATATGAATTTTCTATACAATCAGTAGAGTATTATCTCAAATTATAGTAGCCCTAAGGCCCAAAAACCTTTCTCTAACCATGAAGAACAGGCGGGGAAGACAAAATGTAGTGCAGCAAATATTTATGTTTGATATTTAAAAGTTATGTTCCTGTTGCCTTAAACTATCTTGTGAGGAAATGAAGCTTTGGCGAAAGCCTTACCTAAACACTGGATACTGATGACCTAGAGCTGGATATTTAACAGACTGTCCCCACCAGACTGTAGACTGCCCATTTATTAAACTTCCTTTGGGCCAGCTGCTGCTGCCTAAACTTAGACGTTACCTAGTGGTACCATTCCCCCAGCTTTCCTATGTACTTCTAGCAGGTTCCAAGAGGGCACTTCAGCGCTATGGTGTACACCTAGGGTACTGTCTAATAAATTCAAAAACCTGTGAAAAAAGTGAAATGCTTTTGCACAATTGCGCTTTTTTTCACAGGTTTTTGAATTTGTTTTGCAAGTATTGGAGAAAGTTGGTGTGTCTTCTCAGAAGAAAAGCAGCACTACTTATCACTTTGAACTTATATATATTGTTTTGGACTTTTTTACATTATTGACTCTCACACATTTATTTTAGCGCTTCCAACACTATTCTGTTCCAAGGGTACTGTCTAGGTACCCCTTATCAGATACTTCACTCTGTGGATCTCTGGCACTCCCTCAATCACTAGCTCATTCTAGGGAAGTCTGAAGTTGCCACTCCCTATCACATTTTATTATGTTACTCGACCTTAGTGTATGACTCTATGGTAAAATACCGGTAGGTGTCAGCAGAGGTAGTCTCTTCTAGCAGATAAATAACAAAGTTTAAAGGCCAAATAAGGCTAAGTCTCTATTTTGCTTTGCCCTTCAAGCTACAAATGCCAAATCACATTTACTGAGATTAAAGGTAGCATCAAAATATGAAAAAATTCTATTCTTGGCTGACAGTTATTTTTGTAAGGCAGTTTTTTAGTTACACTCTTTATTCTTGTTGATGTGTGTTAGATTATTTCTTGATGACTGCAGACTTTTGCATCTGTTAGATAAACAGCTCTCTCTCTCTTCATTTACTTACCTTTGATCATTTTTTTACATTAGCATTCATAGTCCTCTCTCTTTACAATAAGATATTTTGTATAGTTAAAAGTGATATCACATTAATTAGGAAGACCCTTAATTGTTACATCTACATTAGGCACCACATTTTGTTTAGCTATCACTGGCTGCCAAGTCAATCTTAGGCTTCTTTCACACAAAAATATTAAGTACCCTGCTCTTAAGTCAGTTGCTGTTGCATACATTGAACTGTGTATGGCCTTACTGGGTATAGCTACTGGAGGAATTCTAATATATAGTGTAGCATATTTCATTGGTGAAAACTTTTAAATTCTTCATAAAATTCAAAGGGTTTTGTTTAAAAAAGAAAAAAAAACATAGTGGCTTAGGTTTTTCCTTGATACAGCAAACCTGTATATATAAAATAGTCTCCACTCAAGGAGGATTTTTAAAATGTAGTGGTGTGTGTGCTGGTTGTACAAGGTGCACAGAATTCATCATCCTTTATTCTGCTATACCCCATAAGAAAATCACTGGATATGACAGGCAGTTGAGATTTTTTTTTTACTTTTGATGGCTATTGATTTCTTGCTCTCTCACAATTATTTCCTGTTTGTGGTGCAGTTCTATCTGCAAAGGTGTGGCACAGTGATGGGGGTTTCCCTTTCCCCTTCCTTTGCCAACTGCCACATGGGCTGGTGGGAGCTACTGCCAGGAAGCTATATATAATGTGTGTGTGTGTGACCTGATTTTTCTCTTTTGGGTATTCAAGGATAATTTATGCATCCTTGAAACACACATACAATAAATATTTTATTCTTATGTTGATTTTATTTTATAATTGTGTCTCTGGTAACATGTACATTTTAAACCTACAAGGAAGCATGTGGAGTAAAGCACTGTATACCATCCTTAGCAGTATAGAGTTAATCAAGGAAGTCAAGGACAGTGACAGTTAAAACTGTGATGGTCTGGCTCTGCTTTAACATGCATTGCTTAGTATGATGCAGTGTTGCTTGCTGGACCTTCCATAAACACTGGTGTCTAAATAAGATTTTCAAGGACTTTGGAAAGATTGCTACTCTTTAGTACTGCATAGATCCTGATTTTCTTGGATTGGTCAAGCCTGAACAGTCTGTTTAATATACACAGTATTGTGTGATCCCTTTTACACATTCATTTCAAAGCCATAATACACAGCTTGTACATGAATCACATGGCAATGCAGCCATCTTGTGCTGAATGAATGCAGGCTGCACGTTTGGCCCATGATACTGGAGCTGGAGAGGAGATGCTAAGTGATGTTTGGGAGGGTGCATTTGGCTTTAGCTTGCTGCTTTACTTTCCATTGCTTTGTGGGTGAGCAGCTCCATGATGTCTGTGTGCACAGCTGCATAGCAAAGACTAGCAGGCTGAGAGGAAACGGTTAGAGGAAAGGCTGTGTTTTCTGTAAGTGGTGCAGAAGAGAGAGGGAGGAGGCAGAGTGGAGGGGTGTGCTGAGGGATGGGAGTAATGGAAGGGGGGGAGGTGAGTT